>JAMKCH010015457.1:0-64318 GCA_023653785.1 Ophioderma brevispina
AAGGCCAAAACCACTTCTAAACTACGGATTCAAACTCCTGAATACTAGACAATTACACGGTAAACTTGATTACAAATATTAAAAACATAGTATATTTAATTGTGTGTTAAATCAATCTCATCAAACATCGATTAGGTACCAATAATAAAGATAACTATAATAAGTTGGTAATTAATGAACTACTAAACTTACTACTGGTGTGTGCCGCGACGCGGGCTGCAGCAAGATTACTATAAAGGTGTCCAACTTGCAAAGACTCCTGGCGATTATTCCAGCGCAAAACTTCATTTCAATAGCGGGACGTGTCCACGGACGACTTGTCCTGACTGAAGAAAACCAGCTCCTATGACTCCCGAAGCTCGGAGGGCGACTAAATATAAATTCCAAAAGTGCTGAGCTTGTTTATCCTTGGATATCAGAGCCACGAATGCGGATTGGGTAACCGAAGACGGCTATACAGTCGGACAAAACTGCTGGAGATGAGACTACTATGACAATATTCACTATATGGAAGATTGATACAGACTGTGATTACGGCACGTCAATTTGGAAACTGCTAAAAATTGGAGCCGATGTATTATTTAAACTCTCCTTGGAGTACTGATGTTGTGATACTCTGCCTCACTGCCTCATCTTCTCTCACAGAGCTGTATATATCCTCTCAAACAATACTAGAAGGATCTGGTCCTCTCTATAGAGTCATGTGTTAAATATAGTCCATTACATCAGAAGTCTGGAAATGCTCAACCATTCCACATGTACTGTATAGATTTGGATTCTCATAGCAGCTACTCACTACGTAAATTATACAGCAGTGCGCCACCTATCTGCATCAGTGAAACCTGGTCTAGTCAGTTCTCCTGGACTTGAGTTAACGCCAGAACCTTTCCATTACCTTTCCTTTGAAATCACTAAGATTCTAGACGTTTCTATTTGCTTTACACCCACACCAGTATGCACATAAACCAGGTATATTTGTATTACATCTATTAGATTAATTACAATATTTATGTGCTATTTATGACTTAATCTTACTCAAAGTGAAATAAAATCAGTGCTAATTCTTGGGGGCTGTTAACAATATGCACAAATAGAAAATTGTGTGCCCCCAGGTGGTGGGCCCATACTAATAACCTGCTGAGCTACAGCACCATTGGTGCTCTTGTGTAGGCAGGAGGACCAGGCAGATCAGGCCAATTATTAGGGCCAATTATCAATTCTTCCTGGTTTCCAAAGTTATTGAAAGAGCTGTATTTGACCAATTCTACACAACCTTAATGATAATAATTTAATAAGTATTCAATCAATCAGCAGTTAGTCCATTCATATTCAACCGCAACTGCAACTAAGTAATGTAACTGAAATGAAAATTTGGATAATGCAATTGATGAGGCGGGTTTATAAAATATCGGTCTTGTATGATAGATCTAAAGAAAGCATTTGACACTGCTAAATTAGGAAATCTATAAATAAACTTAAATTATATGGTGCTAGTCGGTGCTATAAATAGTAATAATTGATTGTAAATTTATCTTCGTAATCGTACGCTCAATCACATGTATGATGTATATATCGATGTCAAAAATATTTCTGTGTCTGCCACAAGGCTCAATAGATGGGCCTCTTGGTTTCTTAATTTATATTAATGATTTAACCAATGCTGTTTCCCACTGTAAAGTTAATATGTATGCTGCTGATACAGCTTTATACTATTCATCAAACTCTCTTGATGACTAATTGAATGTATAAATAAGGATCTTGATTCTCTTCACAAAATGGTTAAAATCAATAAACTTGTTTAAATGTTAATTTAAATCTGAATTTATGATCATAGGTTCAAAACAAAGACTTAGTACGGTGAAAGTCAATTAATTTACCTAAAAGTAATTTAATATAAATAATGTGCAATTTAACCAAAGTAAAAAATTTGTAATATCTTGATGTCATCATAGATGAAAATCTAACTGGGAATGAGAATATTGAACAGATACGTAAGAAGGCCTGAAAGGAGTATACATGGTAAAGAAGAAATGTAAACCCATATTGCCATGTAACATTCTTAAAACAGTTTACAATGCTATTGTGCTACACCATCTTTGATTATTGTAACATAGTTTGGGGAAATTGCGGTCTAACTATTGCAAATCGTCTCCAACACCAATTCAAAATGGGCACTCGCATTATTTGTGGTTGCAAATGGGAAACACCCCAGTGCTGATGTTCTTAATGAACTAATTGGCTCCACTTCAATAGGCAAGTTTTTAAGGCAAATCTTAATTTAAATGGAACCATTCTGTCTTAATGATCTTTTTTATTCAATAATAACAACTAGAATTTTGGCATGAAAGTAATACAATTCACATTCTAAGCCAAAATGATATAAAAAACGCAGTGTTTCTTACCGTGGTGCAATTGATGGAATATAAATATGCGATTATGAATTCCAGAGATCGTTCTTTAAAAATTTTAAATCTAAACCTTAAACCATATTAAACCTAATGGCTCTTTTAAGCTCGATTTTTACAATTTTACCATACTGCTTGCATATACCATGCCAAGTTTACATGTACCTTGGTTTTAACCAGGTATGTTTATATATGTTATATTTGCCTCACGGCCTGACGAAAACAAACTTTGTGTGTGTTCGTGAATAAATAAGCTTGATGATGTGTGGTAGCTCAAGAGCGTATAACTGATTTGTGGCCCCTTAGCGTTCAGCTGACATGCTTTGTAGATTTATTTCAGGTGTGTGTGTGGTGGCACCTACGCACGCATGCCTGCTCTTTCCACTTCCTCCACCAGATTGGCAGTGGTGATTTTACCTGAACTTGGTATGTGGGTAGTATGGGAACTATGTATTACACATGTTGTCTGTCATCAAATGTGCATATTGCTACATCATTTGCATATTTTTCTGATTGGCTATCAAAAATAGTTTCTGAATATAGCAAGTATGCAAACCGAGAACCAAGAAATTCTAGTTTGTATTATTTTGTTGTCAACGCAGAGCCCGGATTATCCAACGACCTAGATAAGAACATGCTCCATATATTGGTATTTATATAATAGCACCAAATATTTGTCTTTGTTCCCCACCCTTTTTTGCAACATTCTGGGAAATGCCCTTTTTTGTCCCTTGATAAGGCAATATTATTGGTACCAAGAATATAATCCACACTTTATACATTAATTAAGAAATAGATAGGTACTGCGTGTATATTTTGTGGGAAATGAGGTGGCCAAGGTCGGCAACACAACTTCATGGTTGAGGTGGTAGTGGTCTCAAAAAAGGAAGCAGAAGGGACACCAACTTGTTTTTTTGTTTCCTATGGCCTCTTTCAAGGACCTGAAAGAAAAACAAATAAAATGTCTGCTTTGAATAAAAGTTTCTTTAAAGGTTCGTGTATGATTGTATCCCATTTGAGTCTAAAAGATGCGAGTTATGCCATACTTTAATATCCCACACTCATGTGCATGCTTGTATTTGTGATGATGAGTTGGAAATTGTCAGAGCAAAGAACTGTACAGTGAATTTAGAGGCAATTTAGCACTTGTGAAAGTAGGTATATTTTCAGCTTATGAGTATAGGTGTATGAACTCATACAGTGTTTGATTTCAGAATAATTTAATATGGTGCATAGTTTATAGTTAAAGGGGGATGACCTCAATTAAAGTATATAAAGTTTTCATCTTGATAGAATGGCCTTCACCCCAAAACCTATCTGAAAGTTTTGCACCGATATTTCAACGCCTTTGATGTGAAAGCTAAAAAAAAGGTTGATATTTTAAAAATCCGCCATAGATTACTGGAAAAGTTAACATTGTTCGACCAAATGGGGCACATTTTTTGCTTCTTACATCCAAACTCAAACATCCTTTAGCCTTAAAGGGGCATTTCGTGTCCACAGCCTCGTCCCCATGACTTACCCCCTCAAAAAAGTTGAGATTTTTTATATCATCTCTAACTCGACCGCGTCGGGACTAAGTATAGTATATTGCCCAATCTGACGTGCAATTCGACCGTCTCTTTCTGCTCTGGCAAGAAATTTTTGTATTTCTTCCTAAACGGACACCGACCGAAATGACTACTGTACAGGGTTCGATGGGATATGTGATATACTGAACAGTTGCGCATACAACCAAAACACAAGATCATAAGAATCAACTGAAATTTTGGACTAAGCTTTTCTCAGATATCTAGTCGATATGAACAAACCATAAGGTTTCGAATCGAACGAAATGCACCTTAAGATTGCAACAGGGTAACTGAGTAAAATAGTAGCTTTTCTTCTGATACCAATATTTTGACTCACTTCCGGTAAAATCTGTGTTCTAGGGATGGTATTAGCAATTGGACCATGGCCCTTTAACATCTTATGTCATTTTTGTTTTGTTTGGCAGTGTATCACAACTCAAAGGGACAGGGCGACAACATTTCGCCTGGGTCAACAAGAGACGGAGTGATTATTGTGACACAAATAGCCTGGATTAGCTTGTTTAGTTGCTGAATTCTAACCCAGGAAACTGTACAACTAGAGAAATCAAACTACCGCCAAAATTGTTTTGCTAACCGAGAGTGCTGAGTTCCCAGCTGCAGTTTTCCACTATCCCAAGACAGTTCAACAACCCTTAACCCATCTTGAATACTCAACAACTCTTTGATATGAGGAACTTCGCCATTATCATACCCAATGTCAATTTCATAACATAGTATCATGTACAGCCACAGAACTTTGCCCTCGGGCCATTGGGATACATAGATCACTACATACAATGTACATGTATTCTGCAGAGTGTAATACCCAGAGTCAATTACCATGGTACGCGGGATCGCGAACTTAAAACCTGGACAATGAGACGTGTGATCTCCATAGGACCAACTATGGAATGGACGGATTTACGCAAGTGGAACTTTCAAAATCGGGACCCACCAAATAAGGTGGCTTTTGTGTGCAATACCAAGAAATCTGGTATTGAGTATAATTTGGTATGGTATTAATATGAAATTGGTATTGGTATTGAAGTTCTTAAGGACTAATTTGGGGTCATATCAGTCCAATTAGGAGATATTGGTGACTACTTTCACTAGGACAAGTGTTGTAACTTGGTAAGTCGGTGGGGAGGTTTTTAAGCATTTACTGTTGCACTCCCTGGGCTACAGCGTGGCTCATCTATGTATTTTGGGGTATCAGAAAAATATACCCAATGGTCAACTCGGTAGACATTGTGTTTACCGGTCTGTAAGACTGAGTCATGCATATTGAAAATATGTGAGCAACAATTATGTATTCTAGTATCATAAACGCCCTTACCAAGGTTCACCTGGGTAGTACACCAGTATATACAAGTCAAAGAACTTGCCCATTGACATTGGAAGTATGCGAGCGCAAAATATGTATTCTAGGTATCATAACTCATGTTAAGGTCAACTTGGTAGTACACTAATGTATACAGGGCATAGAACTTGGCCCTGGGTATTGAAACTGTATAAGCTCACAATATTTATTCTAGGTGTAAATGTCAGAGTTGGGATGTAGCAACATTGACCACAAAAAAAAAATAATAATAATAATGGCAGGGTACGTAAATTGTAGACCTAAAAGAAGGTCATAAATTGATCTGTTTCTCCTTCAAGAATGGCAATCCCTACAATTATAAAGAAAACCTCCTCCTGCTAAGGATGATCCTATGTAAATATTAAATTCTTATACAGTTTTTTTAAACTTTAATGAGATGTTCCTGATGCGTAATAGTGTTCAAGTCCCCAATCACAAGCTGCATATGTGTGCATATTCAGGCCTACTTCACATAAATTTTTATGACATTTTACATGGAAAAATGCTAAGTTTACAGCACTGTATATCAATCATTGTTAAAGTAAATGTAAGGATTTTAGTAACTATATGCTTTCATCACCTTGAATTCATAACGAGATACATATTGGATTTAACCATAACAATCTGTAAGTGAAAATATAAAACACAAAACCTCTTTCTCTTTTTCCCCTAAAACACTTTTTCTTTGGAAAACATGATGCACAAAATTGGTTAAAACATTTATATTTTTATTTTATAAAGAATTCTGTAAAAATTCATTCTCGCAAGTTATACTCGAGGTAATTTTTAAGATGTTAGAAAGTGCTGCATAATTATTTTCATATGCAACAAAGGCTGAATATTACAAAAGAGTAGAAATATTTTCATATGCAACTCAAAATGCCCTCACCAGTATTCCCATTATTAACATACTACTGCTTGTCCAATGTGTTAAAATGGCATATATGCACTTGTCATAAAAGGCAGTTGAATTGTCTTATTTTTGTCAGGGATACACTATAGATACAATTTGAACAATAATGCTCACAAATTCCTCCTATTCATATGCAAATCTAAATATACAATTATTCTGTGCTACAAAATTGAGGATTTGGAATCAATAGGAATTGTATTAGAACTGCATATCAAAGAGTCAAAAGCTTTCCACAAATCTCTGCTCAAGAAAGTCTACAGTGTATCAAAAAAAAATCAGTTGTCCTTCTAATGTGTAAATTGAAAGGGAAAAATTGAGTATTTTCAGTATTTTTAAATTGCCTCTGTTGCTTTCAATTTGGTTCAAATTAATTTTAATTGTATGTGGGGATTTAATTTTAATTGGCAGTATTAGTTACAAATAGCTCCTATTTTTGCAGAAGTGTATGTTTAGTCAAATCAATTGGATTTCTAACAAGCTTATCAAGACCAACAAAAGAAACTTATGGCTTCTCAGCTCGGCACAATTGCCATAATGCATATTTTAAGAAGTGTTTTTTGGGGGGGCCTTGTAAAGCTAATTTTAAGCTTGTGTTTGTCAACAAGCACCAAAGGTGAACTTCTGCAAAGATGAACCAGTTAACACACAATTTAAAAGTTTGTGAAATGGTTATGTAAACAGATATTTATCTCAAATTTGCTCCAAGTTTCAAACAAGATACGTTAATGTGCAACACATAGCTTGTCGGCAAAGTTTATGGTAGGCAGCATATAACTACAATTAATGAATAGGTTGGTATCCATTTTTATTTGTGTATGTGCATTTTAGACTACAAACTACTTGAAATGTTAACTACTAAGTTCTCCAGGTAGACAAGGATAAATATTTGTCTTTCCCTGGTGATGGCTAGCGCACACAAGTGTTGAAAAACAACCCATGTGTGCTAGGAAAGCGATGGACACCTTTAGGACCTAACACCTATAGATGATATCTATCGCTCCTCTACCAACCCTGGCTTGTTAGCTTAATTGGTAAGAGCGACGTGCTAGTAATACAAAGGTTGCCGGTTTGAATCCGGCCAAGCGCACATGGGTTATTTTTCAACACTTCCGTGCGCTGGCCATCTTCAGGTAAAGATAAATAAATATTCATACGGGCTACTTGGTTGAGCATTCATAAAGGACATCCCTCCCCACCCCAACAAAATAAATTCTAAATTAGATATGGCAGTGATAATCATATTTAGAAGAGTGACAAAAATAGTAGTTAACCCTATTGTATGGACAAAAATCAAAGCTGAAATAATGGTGTTATTCTAAGACTATTTAGAATAGGCGGAAGTCTTTTCTTATCTATAAATCAGGGTAGTAATTGCCTAAAAATATGGTTGAATGACAATTGAAGTTTTTAAGATTATCATTAGGAAAGGCTGAAGTCTTTTCCTTTCTATCAAGAAATCAGGGTGACAACTTGTCTGATATCGGCATAAGTCTTATTTCCATATTGAAGGCTTAAGTGTTCTGCTATTAAGAAATTATGGTTACAAATTAATTGCCAAATATGGTTGTACAACAAATCATATTAAATTGAAGCTATTCTTAAATATCAAAAAGATGAAGTCTTTTTCCATATCTATTAGAAATCCGACGAATTAACTACCATGCAGCAAATCTTAGTCTTTATTAAGGATTTTCTAAGATGTAATTGGATATAAGCCTTACTATCTATTAAGGAAATAAGGGGGACAGTTTGCCTAATATGGACAATGACATCATGTTGTGAAATAATTACATTTTAATTGCGGCACATTTGAAAGCATTTTTGTGATAAACCACAAACAATTGCACTTGCTAAAATGTTTGTAAATAGACATTGTTTTAATACTTAACCAAAGCATGGTATTTTGGATCATGTAATTTGTACCCATTTTACCACTAAGCTAAAAGTGGCCACTGTACAAATTATTGAACATGTACATACTCTGAAATGGGACACAGGGAGATTTCTGATGATATGAATTTCCCTAACTATGCACTTGAAGGGTTTAAATACCACATTTTGTTTTTAACATTTTTAAACAGTTGTTAAATGTTTTTTTGAACTTGCCTGCTGTCTGTTCGGCCAGAGGGAAAGAAATTGCTTCAATTTTTCACCCTCCTGCAGCACACTTGTGTGGGTCGACCAGCCAATATCGAATTACAGTTTCACTGATTATCATGTTTTGAGAATTTATTGTCTCGCTCGAATTTTAAAATATTGGGCTCGACTGTGTCTCGCCCAATATTTTTGAAACTCATAGCTCGACCAATAAATTGGGCTCGATCCAATTTTATAAAGAAAAAATGGCCTCTAGAGGCTGAGACATTGTGTCTAAAAATCAAGGGCAAGGTTCGGCCAGAATTGCCTTTGTCTGACTAGCTTTAGCAATGGTTTCAGTTTCACTGCACTAAAATTATAAAATGCTGAAGCGAATCTTGGGTTAGATGTGCCCAAAGTCCGGGAAGTGTCAATATTTAAAGATGAACATTTTCAGCTTATTTCACTTCACGTTGTTTGAAAAATACATTAGTAAGAACATTATAAATATAAAAAATCGAGCTTCAACAAAAAATTGTGAGTGCATTTTTCTGGAAATATCCATCGTGTCGCCTTGACATATATGTGTAGCCCTAGTACAGGTATAACATATTGCAACTCGTAACTAATTAACTTGGGGGCAAATGGAGTACTTGGAAAATTGAATTACTATCGGCTAAGTGGTTTCCAACGATATCATGTCCATCATACCTAAGCATGCTATTCAGGTCTACGCATTTCTCCTCGATGATCGCCATTGTTCGAAGGTTCATTTATCCAAAAATTTGTTATTTCGCTAGTTCGTTATTGTCCAAAGGTTCATTTTTCCGGAAATTTCTATTAACTCCGCAAGTGTGTTTAATGCAAAGGTTCTTTTATCCAAAAAGAATTAAGGTTCGTTTATATGAAATTTAATATAGTCGTTAAGCTTGTTTCCATTTCATTTTCAGAATACACACCTTCGGGATAAACAACATCGGAATAAAAAACCTTTGGATAAACAAACATTTGGAAAAACAACCCTTCATGAATAATAACCAAATGTTCGGATTAAGCAAACTTTCAGGATAAAAAGAAATCGAAATAAGACCTTTGCCTAGCCTCATGGATTATAATGGGATGAGATCAGTAGCTATATGTCCGCTTTTCATTTCTTTGTAAGGTAGTCTTTTGGTTTGCTTGGAATAGATAACATCAGACATCTTTAGACTATGTCCCAAATGTGTGCATTGATATTTATCATATTGCTTTTCAGTTCATGACAGTTTACTATGTACATAGTAGATGATTCCTTTTGATGTTTTTATAGGGTATATAAGGTATCAGGGTTTTATATTTATTTGCACTTTTTAGGTTGTGTGTTGTGCTATAATGTTTGCTTTTCTTTTCATAGTCTAGTACAGTTGTAAAAACTCCATTATGGCCATTTAAACTCTTTTTGTAGGCAATATTGGGCAAACTGGCGGTTAATTTTGATCCAAGACAACTGATATCTTAGGCAACTCTTCTTTTGAGTTTGTATATAGTCCATGTCTCTTCCTCCGTACCCCTCCGTGGTCAGATGGAGTCATAACGTTACAGCCCGTCCCGCGTCAAGAAATGCCATCTGTGTGCGCGGGCGTGAAAGCTCCATCGCTTCAAGTCAGCTCGAGCGTTTACTCTTGTGACCTACAAATCTCGCGCTGACTCACTGTCACAGAGTAGGACACAGACATATAGACAGACTATCGTACGAACCTCAAAGGACTCCTAAACCGTGATAGAACAATAAATGGGGAAAATTAATTCACAATACAAAAAGCTCCCTTTTTTGTCAGAATTTGGTTGCATCCTTCCTGTAATCTTATAAACCAAGTTGTAAGGTTTGGGTCAGGCCAAGACCTAGGATTAGGCCAAATGATAAGTGTTATGGTAAAGGTTAAAGGGTTAGAGTTACTGTTAATGGTTTAAGGGAGTGGGGTTAGTAGGGTGATTATAAAAGAATATTTTCAATGTAATATTGCATGGAAACTGACTCAATACAGTTAGCGTCCACTACATACTTCTGGCGGGCGATGCGGGTATATTTGTTATGTTGGTGTAATGTTTGTTTGTTTGGTTATTTATTCGGCAAATCGACAAAGAAAATTACAGATATCGAAAACAAATCAATAACCACTAAGCACATACGTACAACAGTCAATTAGCAAGGATAACCCATTAAGTCGGATGAATTTGCCAACTTATTTCGCAATGGGGGTCCATGAAATTACAGAGGCAACCTGTTGGTCGAGGACACAATAATGCAAAAAAGCAGAACTAGCAGAAATGAACGTGGATTGAACGGTGATTTGTCACAACCCAACATAAGACTTGAAGGTAGTATGCAAATTCGCGCGCTCAGGGCTCAAGGCGATATTGGTAAGATGTAGTTTAACAAGACGTTGAAGCGTGGCCTACGCTTACACACATTTGATATTGAGGGCCAAGTTATTCCTCCAGTCAGTAATGTCAATTAATAACAAAGACTTACAGTCTGACCTTTAACCCTAGGGACTTGAAAGTTATATAAGCTATATGCAAGTATGATTAAAAATGTCATCTCGAACTTAGGTACAAAAAAAAATTGGATTGGATATGAGGGGCCAACACAGAGTTGAATATGTTAAACATATGGCTGAGTCGTGTTGCCTAACTCTGTTTTGGAAATTCCCAGATGATTCACTGACCAAATGAGTGTCTTGACTAATATGATCCCTGGGTGACATATGCAGTATAAAACGAAGGCATTCTATTTTGAATGATTGAAGCTTATGCTGACACTTCTTAACTAATACCACAGTACGGCACTCGGTACAACCTAGTCAAAATGACACTTAATAAAGCCGAACTGAGGGTTCTACGAAGTTTGCGGTTAAAATACTGTGAGTGTCTATAATAAAAAACCTTGAGTTTTTCCAGTCACTACCTGTTAATGATGGAATTACCATAGAATCACCTAAAGGGTTTTGTCAAGAGTCACCCCCCCAGATAATGATGCTTTTTGAGATTGTATTTTTTCTGGCCTTAGAAGGTGTCTGAAATCTGTACCTTTTTTACTGCTGTTTTTTGGAACCAAATAAAATGCATTCAGTTTTGCCGGCAAGCAAAGAGAGTGCTTGTTGTCAATTAGCCAGTTATTACAAGATTTCAGGTCCGAACGGAGGCTTCTTTTCTGGAATCGAACTTTCAGGGTCTTTGGCAGATGACTGGGTAATGATGTCATGGGCCATACCCTGACAAAGTACTAGCAGAAAAATACAACACCATAGAGATAGGAAATATTTCTGGATGTAATGGCATATAAATTGTAAGCTGTAAGGGCCTAACTGCAAGTTCCTTTTAGCACCTATGCCGTCAACGTGCCATAGGTTTCTGCACTTATCAAAGACCAAGGTTTTGGAAAGAGTTTCATATGTCCGCCCTCCCCATGAATTCAGCAACCTTGATGGAATAAACCACAGGAATTTAGATAGGTGGGGGACATGGAACTCTGGAGAAATAGCTTTCTGAACCCGGAACAAGAGAACCTTGAACTAAAGGGGGGTCATTAGAAAACTGTAAAGAATGTCATTTTTTGGGGGGGGTCTATTGTCTTGTTGATGTACATTCAGCATGGGGCACTGAAAAAAAAATCTCCTGGAATTTTGCTGAAAAACAAATCAAGACTTGAAAATCATCTGGAAATTGGTACTAACATTTGGGGTGGATCCAGAATGAGCAACCCCCAAACTAAGTACGGCAAGATTATACTAAATCTGTGTCAACATTTTTTGCCAGGAATGCCAACAGTACCAGCCAATGTTCATCCACACCCAATCCCCGTAGCATGAGAGGCACCCAACTGGGTATTTGATGGATAAAGAAACCTCTCCCTGAAAATACCGACCAAACATGTCAGAATTTGAATGCGCGGCTAACAGCAAATAATTTTGACCTGGTTGTATAAACTAATGTTTTTGTAACTTGCTCTAATCAGGATATTTTTGTCAGCCTAATCAAAAAATTTTCTTCAACACCAGTGCCTTGGAATATCATTGTCAAAGGGGACCGCCAAGGTAAAATAGTCCCTGTTCAGCTTTTGATACATGTGAAAAAGAGGCTGAGAGAAGGCGGAGTGGCATGCCACTCGGCTTTATTTTAAAAACGCAAAAAAAGGAGCGAATGCCTACCGGGGTGCTACAATTATTTTGTCCAAAAAGGCTAGAGTTTTAACGTATTTCAAGGGCAGTTGTTAAATATCATTTTAGTGTAGCAGTCAGTCAGAGTCTGGCATAGCAGAAACATTGTGCTAAACTTGTTTTTGAAGAGACTAAGTAGCTGTAATTATGTGTATAAGTAGGTAATCTTTTATTTAAACTGAGAGGGGGTTTAGCTCTGCCAAGTTACCTGGGTAGTTGGGACTAACTGTAGTCTAGTCACAGTTGGTAGAACTCCTCTTCTCTCTCCCCTCCCTCTTCCTTTCTCTTTCTCCCTTTCTCTTTCTTCCTCCATCGATTCACAACTTTCTCGCTTGCCTCACTCCTCACACAAGCTTAATCCTCCTCGTCTCCTCATACACCACATTCACGCGCACCCACACGTATCCACCCATTCACACACCTACAACCGTTACGAGGTTTAGAAAACCCGGGTGCATGCTTATGCATAGGCAGTAATGTAGTGAGAGGGCCCATGCCAAGCTTTGGTTCAAAATGTCACACTACTTAAAGTTCAAAGAAGTGGTCACATTCCTTAACACAGCTGGGCACGGCGCTCCCACTTGTATTACCGCATCTCATAAGCATGGCACCCGGTTTTCTAAACCTCGTAACTTTCTCTCTCTCACTCTCCACCACGTAAAGACCACTATTAGTGATTTATCCAAAAAAAAATCCGAAAGTCAACATATTTAAAATTTGGGCAGGAATAGCTTAAAAGTGAAAGGACAGCCTGCCAAGTTCTCATAAGTTACGGAACTTTTTTTCCAACTGAAAGAATTGACAGAAAAGGAAGAAACGTCAGTATTCAAAGACGAATCTCGCATTCATTTACGTGTTGTAGGAAGTGTCCGAACGGACACTAATGCCTAAAGATCAGATTTTGTCTTATCATGGGTGTGCTTCTGGTCCTATAATTTGTAGGGTATGTTAGGATACCTATTCTCGTTCGTTGCCGACATGCCAAAATCTGATTTTGATGATATTTTTTTCGATTTCCTGATTTTAGCAAATCACTGGCTTTTTTAGTGTCTTTAATAGTTCTGAGCCAATGCACACAAGTAAGTGAGGCACACTCATGTTTGGCTAGTTGTCCTTTTAAATCTATGGGTGAATATGAAATGGTTGTGAAGGCTAGTACTGTTACTGCCAGTACTGTTGAAAAGTTTAAGTCAATGCTCAAACTAAACTCCACCCTTTCAGGCGTATTACTCATAAAGGTGCTTTGTATCCATGTGAAAAGGCGCCTTTTAAAAATATAAGTCATGTATGTTATGTTTATGTTAATTGATAATGCATCTGTGTCTGTCCACACAATTCTTTGTAGTTTTTTAACCAGCAAAAAATGCTGATATCTCAATCTCAAGCAATTTTGGGGGCTTGCTTTTTAGGTGTTTTGTGTGCCAACACATTTTACAAATAAAAGGTTACTGTGTCTGTTTTAATTGGCTGAAAGGAAATTTACCCTGTGTGACACATTGGTTTCAAAATAGTAATAACACTCTGCAACGACCCATTGTAATTTTTTAATCATGCTCAGTCAGCCAAGGTTCCTTTACAGCATAAAAAAATCAGGTTGTTGCATGGATTGCATCTTCTTTGTTTCTGAGACAACCACTGTGGTAACATAAATATTAATTGTTAAACATCAAGGTCTTAACCCAGACCTGTAGTTGAAATGTATTAGTTGGTACTGCAGAAAAAAAGGTGGTGTTTGCCATTCATGAAAAATTCCAGCCACAAAGTTAAGTTTTTACTTTTTATGTCTTTTGACCATACTCACACTTGCCATCAATATACTTGGCTGGTCTTGTCACTATCCATGAATTCACGACATAATTCACCACAATATTTGGTGTAATTTATCAAACACTAAAGGAATAACTGATTCTGGTAACACAATACAAAGTCCACTTGGCCGCCGCTCCAGGACGAATTTAGTATTCTGGCACCACTTAAATTGTCACTCTTAACATGCGGTTTATTTTCCGTTAACGTTGCTGAATTCGTAGGGTGTTGGCAGAATACTAATTCTTTCCCTATCCCAGCTTGTGTACACAGAAAAATGACCCAGTGTGGCATGCTGATGACAATTACACCAAGTCATGCAGTGATTTCACAATTATGTGTCGACCGTGGGTGGTTGAGCTTTTGAGTTAGGAAAATGACTGCTTGTGGACGCAACTTTAGATCACTTCCATGTCCTGATTTTTGTATTTGTAAAATATGGGGAGTAACAAGTTTTAGAGCGTTTGTTTTTTCTCGCACAAACTGGGAAAATAGGTTTTTGTAAGACCTTTTGAAATGTATGTGCAACTTCCTCTTGGTGATGGAACAATCTACCATTACATACATGGAAATCCAGTGGTTTGGCTTTCAGTACTGAATAGAGATGAGGGAATTTGCAAACTAAGGACATCTTTGTAATCATTTGCAAGAATCATCTTCATGGTCCGTGTTTTTGGTACAAGTACACAAGCACAAAAGGCCCAATGACTCTTCGTACAACAACAGAATCAGTAAATTTTAGTGGGCAAAATGGATTGTTGAGGCTGACTTACTAGGTGCTAATAGCCCTGGTCTCATTGATGGGAAAGTGGCTTTTTAGGTAAACACAGGTTTTATTAATATTTCTATTTCAACCAAGATTTATGTATTTATATTATTTACATACAATCAATCAGGTTTAAGAGATGTTTTCAGCATTTGTGCTAATTGTGAGCTGATTTGTAACAATGTTCTTGCCCAAGAGGAGTGTGAAGTTTGTGTGTGTGGTTGGGGGGGGGGGTTTTGTGACTGGTTATGAATATTGAATGGAAGCTCATTTGCCATATTTTGATAGAAAATTCATTAATCCACTGTCAGGCAGCCTAATCGATTACTCAATGACCTTCTAACGGGGCATGGTGATAGAACGTGACAAGAGTCATGTGCTGTATACGTTTGGACAGGTTTATGAATATTATGAGGCTCATTTGCATATTTTACATAAATGTGAGTAACCACCTTGTGGGGCCATCTTAATTAAGACCAGTTGTGAGATCTACCAACAACTATCCAATGGCAAGATATCAATTCCTCTCCCTATTCTTGAATGGTTATAATACAACACAAATATCAGGGCTCTTTCTAGATATTTCATTGAGGCTTTTATTGTACTGTAATGTATGTGATGGCCAGGAAAGATTTGGAACATTCTTCACTTAGATTCCTCACTTATGTTTAGCACTTTAGTGAGTACGAGTCTCTGTTGTGGTATATTCCCAGTGCTTAGTACTCATGTAACCTATACAGTCAGATTCTTATGGTGTATTCCATTGCATAGCTACTCTAATTAGCTGGGTACTCTAAGCTCTCCTCCAAGGGTACCCTGTGAGTAACAGGGTACCTCACATGTACGCTCCTGACAGGTGCCTGTAGAAAAAACTTGGTCTCCAGAGGGCATCAGCATCGAACATTCGCATTTTGTTTCATTTTTTCTGATCATTTTAAGCTTGGTAATAGCAATTTTAAATTAGGCTTACTAAGAAACCCTATGTGTTTTTTCATGCTATAGTACGAACCATTTCCCTTCCCTACCTACGTGTCAGTGACGTTATGCACAGATTTTATGGTTAAACCAATAAACTGCGTGCGCTGGCTGAGAGCAACAGCATTTTTACAAGCATGTACAAAGACGGTATATATCTAGATGCGTGTCGTAAAAGCTGCGTCAAGGTTATGACTGCAATTTCAGATATTGTATAGAAATGGACTATAAAAACTGAGTGACCAAAAAATGTTGAATAAGTGAATGAAGTATTCCAATAATAACATTGAGATTGAGCTTATTGAGTAGCCTCAGAGGTAGCGCCCCGTACAGGTGCACTGTAGTTTTAGGTACTGTGTGATACCTTGGTGAAAAATGAATAACCAGCTACTTTGGTGGCCTGTAATAGAGTACCCCATACACCGCCACGCCTAATTGATATGGAAGAAAAATCTGGTGTGGAGATATCTCTGACAGACCTACAGCTTTGGTGATACCGTACACAAAGCAAAACACCATTTTATTACCACTAGGAAGATCAAGCTCCCCAAAAAAAAAAAAACAACAAGTGCCGGCTGCCCAAGATATATTCCGTGTGTTTCACTGCTTCATGGGCACATCTCGGTGTGTTCATTTTTGGAGTGTCTTGTTAAAGGTTTAGATAGTCTTTTCGAGTTCATTATGTCCCCCTTTTTTGTTATTTATATTGTCAAATATTTGCCAGTAATTAATTTGATTATAATTGGATTCAGTAATGATGTGGTATGGGGAAATACCACAAGCTTAGCCCACCAAGATTGGCTTTAGGCCTCTGGGCTTCATGGGCCCCATGCATGGGCTTTACACACATGAAAATATGTACACACCCATTCCACTTTACCAAGTAACTTAGAGTACTGGACATACCCTGGCATGTCTACCTATTCTACAAGCAGTCGGTGGTGTATGTTGAAGTCACCACCCCGTATTCAGTAGGTAAGAACACAGTGGGAATATGGTTGTGTAGTCGGTGGTGTATGTTGAAGTCACCAGTATTCACGTAGGAGCAGGCACAGTGAGAATTTGGTTGTGTAGACATCAAGTGAGGCTTTTTGTAATGTAAAAATATAATGGAGAAACTACTTTTTAACAACAATCAAGTCACTTTTATAATGCTTTGCAAACTTAAATAATCTTGGGTGAAAATAGAGGAGGATTCAGACTTGTGGCACAGCTTCATGTGGTAGTAATCGGTACAATAATGTGTTTGTTTTTTATGAAAACAAACTGTGAATCACCTTTTAGAATTTAGGGTACTTAATTTTGTTTGCCTCTTAAGTCAGTCATGTCAGAGAGTACAAAAATCAAATCAAGTTCACAGAAAACAATGGTGTATTAGTGTGTGTTATTTTGCTCGTATGATAAAAGTGAAGACATGTTGTTTGAACTCATTTTTAATGCTAGTTAAATGACCTTGAGTTTTGATTAACGCTGGTATGTAAATAGTTTCTCACGTTGGGACTATTACATAACAGGTAAATAGTTTCAAGGTTGGATTATTGGCTAGAATTTTTGGTCAATGGCATGAACTAGACCCGAGGTGGGCGTTGAATTGAAAATATATATCTATATATATATAATATATATATAATATATATATATCCTATTCACTACGCTAGGGCGCGAATTCTCATTTTGTTATGTACAGGAATTTGACGTTAGGGCGAAATTTTTGTTGCGCCTTAACGTTTCCTGTTTGCCTTTGCGCTTGAAATTCCGTCAAAGATATGAATATTATTTATGCAAATGAAAGGATAATCTCATTGGCTAACACAGAAACCTGATCTTGTCATTAATTAGCATAATAAAACGGCGCATTATAGACCAATGAATTATTAAATTTTTTCGCCCTAATGGTTCAAATCTAGTAAAAAATATATATATTATATATATAATAGACGCTGACTCATGGGACTGGTCCCCTGATTCGATCTCCACCCAAGATGTGGCAATCTTCTTGTAGTCTTCTTATCCCTTTACCCCGTCCCTTCCTCCTGGCTAGAGACTTCCGGGGTGGTGTAGGGCTAACCTGGCATATATATATGACACAACACTAGCATATATTAAAGGGCCATGGCCGATCGCAATAGCCTCATCCCCAGGAACCCAAGATTTCACCGGATGTCAAAATATTGGTGTCGGAAGAAGGGTACTACTTTTTTTCTCATTTACCGTCGTGAAATCTTGCAGCCATAGATATTTGGTTTTGATGTTATTAGCAAAAATGTGGCCCTATTTTGTCTAACAAAATTAGCTCGCTAGCATGTATTCTATGGGGCTTATAGAATGATTTTTATTGTTCCCCAGATCAAAACCGATTGAAATTCAGTGTGAAACTTTGGAGATGGGGTATTGGGTCATTCATCCAAGATCAAGGAAATCGGGCCACGCCCGCTTTAATTCAGTGGGTGCACTAACCCTAACCGGCCATAGTACCATAAAAACGCAAGAAATACCATGCCACTGGTTGAGAACATGCACTAGAAAAAGTCCAATATGTGATGACGTCATCATAAGAACACACGGACAGCCCTCAGGCTTGCCCTCCTGGTCCTCGATATTGGTGTCCTCCTGAGCCCCTGGCTAGATCCCACCTAACCCAAGATGTGAAATCTATCTTCTTTAGCTTCTATCCCTTTATCCCTTCCCTTTCCTCCCGGGAGATGGGCTATAGAGGGCCGGGTGGTAGGGCTAACACCGCTAGTTGTAATTTCAAATAACACGCAGTGGTTACATATAAACAATGTGGTTGTGCAGTAAATATTCCAAAATATTTAATGCAAAATGGACATAATTATACCCTCTCATCACCTACTGTTACAGAGTGGTCCAAAAAACGTTTAACAACACTTTTTCATCTGCAAATTTCCCAAGTGGCTAGACATCAAATGTTTTAGGGTATTTATTACAACATATGTGCTGAAACCTGGTGAAACGTTGAGAAACAAAGCGAAATGACAAATTGGCCATCCCCATCTAGAGAAAAAAAAAAGGTCAAAAACACTTTGCACACACGTCAAGTCTCTGGCACTCCTGTTGGCAGTCACAGATTAATCGCCAGGATTGATACATTGAAACAACGCACACCCCCGCCATGGGACTTGGTACACCACAAAGGCGAATTAAGGCATCTCAAATTTTCTCCTATAATTGAAATAAAGGCTGGCAATTTTTTTTATGATCTTGTCCCAAAACCATGCAAACATTGAAAACTGTCAAGCGAATCTGGATCATTCGTTAACCAAAAGAAAAACATGCAAGTCACTTTCAAATTAAAATTTTCCCCATTTTCAAGTTCAGTTTTTCACGGTTGAGATATTGTCTTTCATTTTACCCAGGTCAAGCATCATCGTTTACCCCTTACTACAAAAAGGTTTAAGAGTTTATAGACGAGACAACCTGCAGACCAGGAAGAAGGGGGTCGGCAATTAACAGTCAAATTTGGTCCAAAGCATCGCTAGATGAACCCATGTCTTCAGTCTCTCTAAAAAACTCACAGTGTTTCTCTTTCTAGATACTATTATCTGGTCATCACAAAATTGCTTGCTTATCACCTATTTTTTTTTCCAATGTCATCTACATACAGATTTACTTAAACCTCCTAAGTTTTCAGCACACGTTCATCATTTGAATTACTTTTCACCCAAGAAACGTCAAAATGGCACCACATAAACATGTCAAGTAGCTGCTGCAGCCTCAGGTGAAAAAGGGCCTAAGATTCCTGCCTACCAGGGCCCGGAATAATTACATTTGGCAACATAGCTAGATTGAGCATTGGTGGTGTGTCGTTTACGAAAACACGTGATGACAAAATAAACTGATGCAAGTTGCATAACCATGCATTTTGCAAAATGGCCGCATTTTAAAGGTACTAGCATTACTATGGTGACTTGGTGTCTGAATGTATGTTGTGTGGGTCAAGAGGTTCCATCTACAATTGCCCAGAATTGTGCTGAGTCGAAATTTATATACAACAACGCGGCTATTTTTTTTCAAGAGGCCCGATATCTCGTCAAAGAAACCGTATATTTCTTATCATATAACCTAGAATATGATTTTGGTGTCAAACTGAGCGTTTTCTGGGTCCGGAGTTCAGAAGACTATTCTAAAAACTGTAGGATGAATATAAAGGTGATTTTTTTTTGCATTTGTTTGTCACTTTTTTTCCAAGATAGCCCACATATTTTAAATACAAGTACCCAAGAGTATTAAAACTAGCGGGCAATTTCAATCAGGCTTAATGATGCGGTCAAAGTGATAGAATATATTAACCCAGATGCTTGATAATTACCTAATACCAACACAGAATCCTCGGTAACTCCTCATCACTTCCTAACTCTGCGGCTTTTACTGCCCCCTCTGAATGAAAACCCCCCAAAACATTGACTACCAATAGGTGTGCATGTGACCATGACCATTTAATTGTTCGAATTCGGGGGCCCCCCCCATTTTACTCTTGACATATCTGAAACAAAACAAATAATGGTTTCTATTAAAAATACAGGCCGTAAATATCAAAATTCCCATGCAATCCCAGATATGTTTTGGTGAATACATATAGAGTAGTTAGAGTAGTCAAGGTGTCGCATTTTGGGTGTCACAATTTGGTAGTCGGCATGAATAACATGACTCACGACTCTTCTGACAGTTTGAGGGCATATGGCTGTTGAAATCCTGGACCTATAAAACAGCCACATTTGTCACCCAAATCGTCATCCTAGGTGCTATAGGCCATGGGATTTTACAGATTTTGGGCCTTTTTCTATGTTGACCATTTTGGGAAAATAGTGACGTATGAAAACTAACTACCTTCATTACTTTTTATATTTACCTGACAGTTTTTAAATAGTGGTGATTGAACTCCTTGACCCAAAAATTTTAATTTGACAACCACAAATCTCTTCATAGGCTAATATAATAAGAAATGTCAGCCATCTTGGAAATATCGGCACATGCAACATATTTATAGTTTTGGGAATAGTTTTATTATTTAACTCCTTGACCCAGAACAAATCATTTTTACACCAAAATTGTCTTCTTTTGAGCCGGTGTTTTTGGCTTTAGAAGATGAGCTTACAATTTTGGAAAATGGCGTCGTATGCAAATTGCCACCCACTTTTAATTTGTCATCACCTGTTTTTCATGAACTCACATCCCTACGGTCAATTTTAAGCTATGATTACACAATGTTATTATTCCCGGCCCCGTAGCAACTCTCCTAATGGTTGTGCTGCAGCACTCAAAGTCAATTCAGCGTTTTCTAGTTTTAGCAAAAATTTGGAGTGCTTTTCAGTTTTTCTTCTTCTACAAAAGTGATTTTAAGCCAAAAAAGGATAATTTTTAAATTTATACTATTTTCTGATTGGTCATTGGTTTCACGAAATAAATTTATCTTGGTCACATAAGTCAAGCCTTGGCCCTACTTATATAAGAACTCAATCATTGTGCCCTGCCCTCGTTTGTGTACTAGAAACGCTTCCTTGAAGTTGGACATTCCTCGATGGTATAGTGATGTCACTGGTAGTATATTTTTTTCCACACACTCAATTTGCGATTAAAATAACATATTTTGATCCCTTGTAGTAGCTAGAAATCATCACACAAAATGTCCTCTGCAATTCTTGTGTCCACCTGCCTTAAGGCAGGGAAGACCCATAGGGATCACTTTGTCCACGGTTTGTTTTTGTATGTCTGTTTGTCTGTTGTTATGTCATCTGTTGTTGTGAAAAAAAGTTATAACATTTGGCTGTAATATCCACATACTTCGAGCGGATTTAAACTAAACTTGAGTCATAAGTCAATTGAGATCCCTCATTTTTTGATGAGGGCCAATGGTCACATAGCAAGGTCAAAGGTCACATAGCAAGGTCAAGGTCATAATCAGGTCCAATTGAAAAGGTAAAAATGACGCTGAATTTGAAAGGTTGAAGTTCATTTGGAACCAAACTTGGTTTATGGCTATTACATGGAAACCCTCTCCGTTTGGTTTATGAGGTCAAAGGTCACATGTCAGGTCAAAGGTAATATGAGGCCCATCATTCACAAACCCTCGATGGCATTCCGACCTATCGGTCGGAGGAACGTCGATATTTTTATTACTTGTTTCTCAGGTCACACATTTGGATGTCCTGGCCTTTTTTTTCAGCAAAAGTGTTTATCTGGATCACTTCACCTTTCTTGCAGGGTTAGCTAAGGAAAATGTGGCGTGCATGGCCATGTTAGACCATATAAGGTTTTTTCGAGTCTTTCTTTATCTGTCATGAAGCCTTTACCACATGTCATTATAGATCGCACCTCAAGTGAATAAGCTGAATATGCCCTCCTTTATGAAATCACAGATGATGATTTAGTATTTTCCTTGGTCGTGCATGACAGAAATTCACATATGGTTTTCTATGGGGATGATTACGATAGCAGGCAAGTTCAAAACACGGTTTTACGGTTTCTTTGTACTTTGTTTTGTCCAATAAACCTTCGAAACATTCTCAGGTAGGTGGTCTACAGCCGATCCAGTGCAATTTGAGAGAAATTTGTTTATCTTCAATCAATTTCCTCTTTGTCACTTTAAGTTGCACGGAACACCTGCCAGAAAGTCGTAGAAGATAGCATGGTCAGTTTAGATTTTTGCTATTTTTTTCATTTTGGTTTCTCAAACTCTCCTCAATAGAGAATACATAATGTGGTGCTTTTTCGTGTACAAGAAAGTACTCTGGTATGGGAACAACTTCTTAATTTCAAAAGAATGCCCACAGCGAATTCTATCTTGCCCATACTCAAAGTCAAATTGTTAAACAAACCACCTAATTTTTTTATCTACCTTGCGCTTTAGCAGAAGGTGAATATTGTCATAGTGAATCCTGTCGTCGGCGCTGTCCAATCTGTCTCCGTCTGTAATCGTCAGGCCCCTGATCTAATCTAGGCGACACTTGCACTGACGACCTTAGTATCTACCACCCGCTGTGGACAGCATGGTCCCAAGTCCTTTACGCCAAAACAAAGTCACACGCTGTGTATCTTTTACACTCTTATTCCCCTGAAAACCTGTGTAACTCCTCTCTCTCTCTTCCCAAGTTATTCCTCAGGAATACTGTTCCAAAGTCTCTCTTGAACCTTCTAAATGCATTTCAAACAAGGTTATAACTAAAAGGGTAAACTTCTAACAGATCCCAATATCCCAATATGACGAAACTAGGTATGTGGGGTAGTGGGTAAGTGAAGTAAACCCAGGCCTTTTGTCATCATTATTTGTACATATTAGTGCACGCAATTGCATTTTGCTCCGATTGACTCATTGCTAACACTGTGTACTTCTACCAGATCCGAGTGTGTCCAAATAATTTTTGACAAAAAAATTGTGGATAAGCGGTGCAAGCAATTATAACCCATTCAATTGTGTCATCGTAATTGTGCATATTAATGAGATTATTTGCATTTGTTCCTATTTTTAGGCTCATTACTAAAAAGGTGACTTCTACCAGATCCCCAATATCCGAATATGAGGAAACATGGTATGCGGGTATTTAATGCAATCAATACCCTTGTCTGTGTCATCAATCTTTGTGCATATTAATGAGCTCATTTGCAGTATTTGCTCTGATTGACACTTTAATTAAAAAGTGAACTAATAAACTAATACATATCTCGAATATCCGCATATCATGAAAGTTGGTATAGCATGTATTATGTGGGATGCAATAAACCCCTGCACAGTAATCATTATTTTTGTGGGCATATTAATGAGTTTAAATGTATATTTACTCTGTTTCTTACTAACAAAGTTGCACTTTTCTCTAAAACCATATTCCAAATGTACAAATTTAATGAAACTGGGTATGTGGGTAGCGGTGCTTACAAATAATACCCATGCACCGTGTCATTACTATTTGTAATATAAATGACCTCACTTGCATATTTTGCTCATCGGGGATCTTGCTAGATGTTTTTTTAACTTGCAGTCATTTTTCAATTCATGTCCAACCAAGTTGTACACAGATCTCTATGGAAATTGATCAATTTTTTGCTAACATCGTGTAAAATATGTTCTAGAAAGCACTGAATTCTTGACACATATTTAAACAATTGGATAGTTCTATTGATCTCTTTAATAAATTTGACCCAATTTATCAATGTTCTTTTCCGTCCAGAAACCTGAAGTATTTACTCATGTACATCTTACAATTTCCTATAATACTGAATGAATATAGGTTAAAAAAAAAAACAACAATATACCACTGTGGTGTTCTATAAATGTGTAGATGTCAAAGCACAATGATGTTTTATTTTTCTTGTAAGATGGGCCCACATCTCTCATCTCTAGTCGAGTCCTCAAAAAAATTTCAAACTGCTGACGCAAGTCCTTCCCCGTGGGTTCCCTAAATTTAAACGCCCATTTTTTGGGGCCAAAATAAGGGTAAAACTTTCATAAAAAATAAGAACATATTTGAAAACAAACTAATCACATTTAAAGAAGTTTTGTGAAAGCCATATACTTAATAGGCTAATTATTATTAATTATTTCATACACTTGTATTGGTTTTCTTCATGCTTTTTCCACTCTCGTCCATAAACATTGAGAATGGTGTTTTTCAAAAACCTCAATATTTTAGTGTTTTTCCTCTGCGTCTCTCATCCGCGATGGTCTGAGAAACACTGTGTTTTTAAAGCCATATTTTCATGAATGGTTTGGGGTAGGGGGCTACATATCAGTATGGTTCAAATTTCGCTGACCCCCTTTCTTTCCCTAGATTTTTTGAGATATTGACAGGTTTTCCTCGTAATTTACTGCTTTAAGGACCTTTAAGTAGTTATATGGACCCTTACACCCAAGTGCTAGGTAGGGGAGTACTCTCAACAATTGTGGTATACTATTTTCAATAGGGGTCAATTTAGTTTACACGGGGGTCAAATTTTTAAATTAAAAAATGCCCCATCAAGGTTGAAATGTATGCCATATTTGTCAGGCTAGTCATCAGGATTCCAAAAATATATATTGTCTCTTACGACCTAGAACCATTGGTTTTGGAGTTATAAGGGTAAATGACACCAACTGGTTAAAAAAGATCATCTCACATTTGTACAGGGATCAACATTAAAAGTTAAACGGCCGACTCAGAGATTTCCTGAGAGGGCGCCCTCATTTTTCCAAAAAAAGTTCGTGTTTTTTGCATGTACATATTGGCTTGTCCCATATACTTTCACTGTGTGAAATCACTATTCTTAAAACTCCGAATTATTCCTCACAAGAAAATCACACAACTTTGTTAGAGAATTCCGGATCAGGAATTTTTTGTTATACACATATCCTATGGTACTGTAAGACTCACAATAAATGTTTACTGCCTCAAAACGAAAAATAATATCCATTCATCTCAAAATTTCGAATTGTGCATTTTAGGTTACTAATCTTTAGTTCTAAGTTGACTAATTTTGCTTATTACAAAAAAAAAATAATATTTCGAATCTCTGAGTCACACTTTTCTGATTATATATTTAAATACTTAAATTATAAATTGCCTAAGGTATGAGTACTCTAAAATCATATTTTGATTATGTTAAAGAGGCATTTCGTGAATTTCAGCACCTTCTGTTTTATTTCGTTGTATCACTAGATTATCCTTGAGAAAATAGCTTATTCTCAAAATTTAGGTGATCCCGATCTGTGGTTTTTGTGTTCTGAGCATTGCTTCGTTTCCCACGGTCCCCATAGGCTACTATGTTATAAAGATTGGGCACACAATGGATTTCTAAAGCTTAACGGTTCAGAGATTGATATAAAAATCTCAACATTTTTAGTAGTCGGGGGGTGGGTGGGGGGGGGCGAGGCGTGTTGGGATCAAGAAATGCACCCTTTAAATGTTTCTTTACGGAGGTAAGGGTCAAAGAAGGTTAACACCAATTGGATTAATGTCTTCCACTATGAAACCGTATTTTGTCGCAAACATGGTAACGATTACTGCAGATGGCAAATGGTACAAATATCCTTATTTTGACACACAAAGCTAGACGAACAACTTCTTCATTTTTGTACCACAATTTGTAGCACTTCTGAGTTGTTGAGACCCTTGTCCAAATAAATTGAACTTTTTTTTAACCATTTTATTAATTTAATACCATTATACCCTATAAACTGTCAATCCAATGGTCATAGATTGTACAAACTATACATTTTTTTGGGAATCCTTATGACTAACGGACATTATGGAAAACTGTTTCTACATGATCGGATCATTTAAAAATTGACCCCTGGTGTAAACTTAATTGACCCCTATTTGAAAAAGTGATACCACATTTGAAGAGTACTACCTACCTATAAGCATTGATATAGAGGGCATACTAAGACTAAAGGTCTTAAAAAAACCCTTTTCTCTGTTAAAGGGGTAAGATGATTTTTGACCTGGGTCCGTGCGCCGCCTCTAATACAACAATCAATGCCTTGCCTCAGTATACAGTAATTAAAGGCTAACTCCAGAGATTTATCCTTAGGATGGCACCCTCAATTTTCAAACAAATCGTGTTTTTTTGTTTATAATGTACAAAATGTTTGTCCACCATTCTAATCACTGTGTGAAAATAGCTGAGCTCAAATCGATGTCCTTCATATAGAAAATCACAACGTTATATATTCCGGATCCGGTGTGAAAGGAGATATGGTCCGGCAGGATTCATAGTCTGGGCTCCATAGACGACAACGGAATAAAGCGTGAAACTAATGTTGCGTGAAGAGTCAACTGAATCGATTGCCCTATTGTTCACCATTGTTCCCGGACTGTGAGCTCGGAGGACTATATCTCCTGCCACACCTGAACACAGTATCCTATGGTACTGTTACACTATACATAAATATCTACTACGTCAAAACGGAAAATCCGATTCATCCGATTATTTGTAATTATTAAACAAAAAATTATATTTCAAACTCTCCGAGTCGGACTTTAATTAAATCACTAATTAAGTGTATACTGAATTTTTAAAATATGATGTGAATGAGAGTTGGGTGTTCTCAATATCTCACATAAAACAAAATTCATAATTCATATAGGGAAAACAGGAGAAGTGACCACCTACATAAATTTGTTCAAAGACAAGAAAGTCAAGCTATCAGGAAAAACAACTCACAGGCAGGCCCGTCGCCATGGGGGGGTGTGGGGGTGGAACACCCCCCCCCCAGCGATCCTCAAAAAGAGAAGAAAGAAAAAGGGAAGAGAAAAAGAGAAGGAAAAGAGAAAGAAAAGAAAGAGAGAAAAGGGAAGAAAGAATGAAACAAAAAGAGAATGGCATCAGAACGCATATTAACTCCAGACTTACATAAATCCAAATATCACAAATATTTTAAAATGGTTTCCCCTCAAGCCAATTAGTTTTGTTCCAAGTCTAACCAACGGTAATCATGAATTTATTGTTAATGTGCCAACAGTACTTGTGATCAAAATGTGTAAAATAAATTTCAGAAAACACGAGCGTGGCAGTGGCATGGGCAAACAGGAGGGGGCCATTCCCCAAGTTTGGTGTACCAGTATTTGGGGAATTTTCAGTCGGAGAGCTGAAGTGGTCAAGAAAAAAATTAGTAGGGATCGGTTCCCTAGTCCTTTAGCATCTTAAACTTATAGGTCTATTGGCTGTCATTTGATAGCTAAAATCCAAGAGCTTCCGGGGGCTCCGCCCCTGGACCCCGGCAGGGGCCTGCTCATGCACCGCATCCGTTAAAGACATTGGCGCTAGCTATAATGTGTAGACTTTGTCCCGCTCGAAGTAAGAAGTAGCGACGCGGGCTTATACATTGTACCGACTTTCAGCGCTCGCGTAGGTAAAGCATAAGCGCACTGCCACTGAAAGATGGGCACTGGATAAGCGCGCGCCTTCACTGCATACTTCAAACGAGACAAATTAGTTTTCCCGTTCGGCCACAGATATAGGATAGGAGATCCCGGTCTGCATACCGGCCGTACAAAATCTTGTCACACAATACGCGCTATGGGGGTATTCGTGTTTTCACGGAGAAAACGCGAAAAGGACCGAACACGCATATCTGTGCGTATTACCGTGAAGCGTCTCATCGAACGGGCAACCGCAGGGGTTTGCGTAAAGATTTTGCATGGCACCAACGATCGAAAGGTGCTCGCGGGGTGTCAAAATCCCTCCTTCCGATCACTTGTAATGGTTTAGAGTGGCGTTGGTTGTGGACCATAAGATAATTTCCCTCATTGTAATTTTTAATCTTTTATGTTGTTGTGTATGATAGGGAAAAACAATTATGATGAAAAATGTTTTCTCCCTCACATGTCACCAAAAACATCTGATTACAATTTTGAATTAAATCGGGTTCGGTGGTTTGATAGTTGTAGCCCAAAAACGTGGTTGAATTAAATTGGTCAGTGTTCGACAATTGAAGATAGATAACAAGATCTCAATTTTGATAGAAGTAAGTGTAGAGATAAGTGTAAGGGTGCGTGTGTGTGTGTGTGGGGGGGGTGTTATCGATCGGGGGCACCCACCTTTAATAAAATGAAACATGGCTATAAGAGATCATGTGATCGATAGCCAACTTTGCCACAGAGCTTTTGAAGGATTTCCCCCAAAATAATATCTTAACCCTTTCGACAAGGGCCATTCTGATATACGTTATAGCACATAAGTCAGGAGCTTAGAGAGGGCGTCAAAATACTGCAGGTCATTTGCAAAGCCATCTAAAAAAAGATTATTCGGAAAGGACTAGGATTGTTTGGATAATTTAATGCATTTTTCCTGCTGATGATTTGAATATGCACGGGAAATTAATAATTTTGACCTTTTGACCAAACAACTTTTGAACAAATTTTGATCGTTGAGCGACTGGAGTCGATTGCCGTGTTAAATGGATTCATACAGAACAATCGCCCCAGCAGAGCAATACTGTTTGTAGCGGGGGATGGCCTTGACTGAAAAAGAGAACGCGCGCGCACTGCACAATTTTCAGAAGCGACCGGAGCGCGCAGAAGCTAATCTGCAACGCGAGTAAGTTGGTGGCTAAGAAAACCACCGCTGCAACGTAGAGCTAGCGATACTACACTGCACACCATAATTTTAGTTTCCATACATTTATTTTTCACCTCACCTAAAGAAATTCACGAGACATGGTTCAATTGTCACCTTTCCACAGATACCAACTCACTGAAAATCACCTACGACACCAGTTTTTGATTTCGACCAGGCCTTTCTCATCACAGATGGCTTGCTATCCTCAATTTTTGTTACCAATTAAATAACATTTGTATTATGATCGACACACACAACCTATGACCGCAATATCAAAAATGCTCACTTACTTCACATTTGCACCCATGTTGACTAAAAGTCCATGCACTTTTCTATAAACCGATTTTCCTTTGTCTAACACAATTCCACATCTACTAAGAGTGTCTAAAAATAGACAAGAGAAACGATAACTTACCTTTTTGAAGTTTCAATCTTTATTTTATGAGGAATCGAGTGGAGAGATTACGTGAATCCCGCTTAGCGCATGTATGGCAATCTTTAAAGTGATATGGAGGACCATATTAGGTCTCTGGAAAAATAAAACTAGAAGATTAAGAAACACCTGGAATTAAATGAAGGGATGGGAGTGGAGGGCACGTAATCTCTCACTCCCATTCCCATAAAATAAGATTGTAACTTCCAACAGTAAGTTCTCGTTTAATTCTTTCTATTTTATTTCGTAATCTCGTGAGATATTACGTGAAGCCTTTAAAGCACTACATGGGCTCATATCAATACTCGCAAGTTACCTGAACAATAATACAGGAATAGGTGACTAAGAAACCAATTTTTCAGTTCACTAAACAAATTGACAAATTTGTACTAAACTTTTTGCCAAGTCAAAAACTTCTGGGGAGATACTTCTCCAAAACTTTCAGAACTGTTTGAAAACTGTAGTTCATGTTCTCAGAACCTGTACATGTATGGAACCTGAATACATGTATCAGTAAACCTGCCCCATTTTGTCACTTTCAATTTTGGGTCCGTTCCTTTCTGTTACATGTGATATGAAAAAATCAAAGCTTTGTCACTACTGTTTTGTAGTGACTATAAACACATTGTTTTCAATAACACTTGCAAAATTTTGACTAGTACATGTATGAGTTCTTGTCAAGTAATTGTTAATAAAAACATTTACGTCTTGAAATAGCATTTGCAAAGGACTTGTCACTCCTGAATGGTTTCTTATAAAACCGCCTGAATGTGTCCTCATTTGCCCACCCTGCTGTACTTAAGGTATCCTCTACAGGGACTTGGGCATCAGCTGCTGCTGATGACGATGCGTGCTCTTTGAGTTTGCTTTATACAGCGCTGGTGTCCAAACCAGACGCCGACATACCCGTCTTGAGCCATCTGGCGATAGTATCCTTTGATACTGCTCTGTGTGGGCGACAATAACTGATAACAGAGATTTTTCTGAGCCCCTTAACTCTTTTCTGATTAATTACTGAATCAAGTAATTACACCCACGACATTTCCGCTCCGTCGGTAGGCTATCACATTTAAAACACAACCTACCTCTCCAGGTTTGCTCTGTTTGAGCAATTCAGCACATGAAAAGATATAGAATTTGCTTTATTACCATCTTGTCACTTTTCATTTGTAAAGGGTTTGGGTTCTCCTGCCCAGAACCTAAGGCATTAACATTAACACTTTGAGGGTAAGCTCTCTCAATGTAGTCTCTTTGCTGGAGACAAGTGTCTGAGATGTTTATACAATACGCACATCCCAAATCTCTGTGTACCTTGGTTTGGGCGGACGCAAATTAAACACCTCCTCTCATAAATTTGCTAATGAGAGGGTTTAACCAACTTTGTGTGTTCCCATTACCAATACGAGAAAGAACGATAGAGCACATCTGGCTTCGTTCATCGCACTGTACCCCAAATTATAAACATGGTCTATGGGAAGTCATGGTCAAAACTCATACAACCTGTGCTCCACAGGAGCACTAAATCTATTGAGTCCCCTCACAGAACAAAACTGAAACCATCTTTTCAGGTATGAGTTATACTGTTTTTGGGTTCCTTTCCTCCAGGCATGTTCAAGAATTTCCACTGCTGCCTTAGAAAGTTTTCTCTCATAGGTGTCCTGTACCTGCAACAAAAGCAAATCAAGCGCTCATTTAAATGGATGCATTTCTTCCGATATTGGCTGCAATAGTAAATGTGGGTTTTTGTGAATCAAGTTGGTTGTTGAAACACACATATCTACCAACATTGGGTACCAAGGTTGTGTGGGCCAGTTAGGGCCCCACAATACCTTCCTGCTTTGTGTCTGGGTTGATTTTTGCAAGCACGCCGATAATACAAAAGGGGGGAAAGCAAAAAGTCACGCTGAATCAACAGTCAAGTGAGAATCCTCAACAGCTATTGCACCAGATCATCAGCCAATATACATATTTTGGTAGCTGATTGTTTAATCGGGATGCGAATAAGTCTATTCAGGGGTGCCCAAAATTCTGACTATCTTTCGGAAAACAAGTTTATTAAGCATCCATCTCTGTCTGACTCCCTTGATGTTCTAGACTTTGAAATCAGCGATAGTATTGGCTTTGCCAGGCAGTGTGCAGCAGAATCCAAATTTCTTGATTCACACACCCTTCCCACATGTTTTTACCTATCTATTAGCATCTATGGCTTTACTGCCTCCCATCGTATTATATTAGGCACTGCTGTTTGTGTTTCTAATTCGGCCAGACATGCACTTTTTAATTGTGGGAGCAGATGACTTTAAACCATAGAATGCTGCTAGCAACTTCAGAAATTAATGTTATTTTTCTTATCTGCGAGGCTTTCAGAGTGGTTCCATCTGCACTCCAGTGGTGCGTATGAAGTGTTTTAGCCCTCATCCCATGCCACTAGCATCAGTTTGTAACGACATTGTGGTTTACTAGTTTTTATCAATTTTAACTGAATGTGTCACCATTGTCTATCCCCACTTGAGTTCTGACCTAGCATCCTCAGAGAGGTCATGTACGATCGTAATGTTTGTTACATTTAATGCGAGTGTTTTGTCTCTTTCTACATCAACCTGTAATATAGAGGTCCGATTGGACTGCCGGGAACAGCAACAATTTTCCGCGCTACCTTGGCTACATGCCTAATCTTTTGGTTTAGCTTCATTTTGACTTTGCGTACCAAAATGACTATTTGTTGTTTTTTACTTGCGGGTAATGTACCGATCATCTTTTTTGGGAATCAATTTACACATCCAATATATGTACGTTGATGTCCGTGGAATGAACTGAGAGTTTTCTGGGTGGAAATAAACCCTATGGGCTTAGTATCGGTGGTAGCAATAACGGAATTTTTCCGCAGCTACCTTTGATTTTCGCTTGATGATTGACTCATCGTATATAGCCGAGTACATTGTGACCACTAGCCCTAAGCTTAGCGAAGGCTGGTTTCAGATTTTGTGCAAAGTCTGGGTCCCGTACTAAGACCATTTGGCACCAGCTTTGACTTGCCACAATTTCCTTCCAGACACAAATTTCCAAAAATTTTCGATGTCCTCCTTTGGCAATAGGAACTGGTATAGTATGCCTCTCGGAGGTCGATGGAGGCCAAAAGCAATTTCCGTTACAATATTACAGCTGTTTGGAAGTGTCCATTTTGAAATGGTGGTGTTCCCAATTTTTTATTAAGTTCAGATTAAATCCAATACAATAGGGAACATCCACGCGTCTTTGGTTCTTTGGGTCTAATCAAAATAGGCGATACATATTGTTTCTTCATGATATGAGAAATTCAATCACCTGTTCTGAACTTAATTTCTTATTCGGCCTAATTGGCCTCAAATTCTTCCTCTGAGAATTTGTGTGGAAACACTGGTTTGTTTTGCTTTGGTGTATAGCATTCTGAAGAAATCTCTATTGTTGTAGCCACTTACGGCATCAAGTATAAGTTATCTGAAGTTAATTCTTCCGCAATTTGTTCTATGCTGTCCAATCGTCCCCGATAGCATTTGAAATTTGTTGTAATGTCCTCACCTACTCTGGTCAGGTTAGGTGCCCTATGCTTCTGCCCCTCTAGTCTTGGTTATCGTCTTGGGGCATCTTCTTGTTGCTTTTTTCTTTGTACGGCGTCTCAGTTTTCAGCCGCTGTCCTTGGCCTAAAAAAGACCATAAGCTCTCTATCTCTGGATGGTGCTCGGGTGTTGAAATTGTGGTAGCCAACCGCTTTCTATGTCGCGTTGGCGCTGTCTGGTGTAATTGTAAGGTTGGTAGCGACGTGTGGTTGTCGTTTGTTTCCTCAATGTTCACCCCCGCTGTGGTCTTCTGCTCTTCCGTTAAAGTCCTTCACTTGAGACGTCAGGTGATCACCAAACAACAATTTGGTTACTGGGACGGAGGATTTGCAGAGATGGGTGTACTTTGAGTTTATTTCGGGCCTTAAGTTATCCTGAGAAGCAGTTCCAGCTCGAGTTTACGTTACGAGTAGTGCAAACACATCCTGTTGAGCAGTGGTCATGGCACGGTTACCACTGAGATCTATGTTTCTGATAAAGGCAGTTATGCCTCTTAACTGTGCTTCGATGCGTTGCAATTTTAATCTTTGGATCTGGTTTGTGCATTTGACACTGTCCCAAATAGCAGGTCTAACTTCTTGGACGTCGAGGATGTCGCAGTTGCTTGGGGCGGGATATTTATCACCAGTTTCCTGCATGATCTTTTTCGTCGAGTTTGTTCCCCATTAGGAACTTCACACTGATGGCATTTTGTCATCTATTTGGTTTCACCGACTGGTTGTGTTTTGGCTATTGGTTGCAAAGTCCCTCCCTTGTGCTTTGATTTGCATTGGCACTGGCAAGTTCATTGTCAGTTTAGCAGTATTAGTGCCAGAACTACCTTGGCTGACCATTTCCTGTTGCTGTTTTGTATGATAGGATTGGGTCATGTCCTCTCCTCAGATATCATAATATCGCCCAGCATTGGCATTGGACTAATTTGGTGAATAGCATCGTCTATGCCGCATCGTCATCTTCTTGATCCGAAATGGGATGTTCAAACACATCTACCAGCCGTGCTAGAAGGCCTTCAACACGTTCAAGGCGCTCCTCATAGTCCTCTGTAATTTTATTGGTCTTAGTTTTCGTGGCTTTCTCTCCCCGGTTTTAGGCGGTGGTCGGCTTGGGTTTATCGGGCAGTCACTGTCCGGCGGTTTCGATGTAGATTTCGACGGCGCGGTTTCTGAATTCTGGCTCCCCCAGTCAGTTTCCGTTCCTTATTTTTGGCCGGAAGTGTCGTTCCTGGCGATTTCTCTGGTTCTTTACTGAACCTTCTCATCGTACGCAAACGCAGTTCGTTTCAAGTACGAAAAAGTAAAGAATATATTCCTGTCAAGGATAGCTAAGGATATAACGCTATTTTGGAATCCACGCCATTATTCGTGAATTTCTTGGCATTGCCGTGGAAGTGTTACCCTTCAAATGGCGGCTAGCCGAATTGCCTACATGGCTAAGCGGATCTTTCACGTAATATCTCCGAGAATTACTAAAAAATACAGAGTTTTCACATCAATGGTTTTTATGCACTCCAACATTAGTAAAATGACCACAATTTTAACAGACGCACTGTACCATGATTTCCTTATAATGCTTGCATGTCCTATTTAAAATTCGTCATCATCACAAAACAATACAATTTGTCGACAAACTTACAAATTCGGAATACCAACACTAGATAGTGTACAACCTGGCATTTCAACAATTGCAGAAATTCACAATAGCAATCTTCTCCCTACCGACCTTACTACAACACAAAATCATGTAATTTGTATACCACACTTATTTGTGTACAACCAGGGCATTCAACAAGCATTACAAAATGATTTTTTAATTGCAACACTCTTCTCACATTACCATAAGCAAAGCATAACATTCTTCCTCACTTCAAAAAGCGCTCTCACCCCCCCCCCCCCCCCCCCACACACACACCCTCCTTCTGTAACTCACTGTTTACATTAAACTCAACATCACAACTCGCCTAATTTCAACCTCTCATAATGATCATACTCAAACCTTCAACTCACACAGTGATGCACAGTGCTTCGACCCATCATGTGATTGTGACTAACCCGCCATGCGCAATACTCTACCCTCCCTGCAATTGGCACAGCTCCTTTAACCGTCATCCAGCGTCTCAAATCAACTTACTAAAATACATTCCGCACGTCTGGCATGTCATCTCCCTTTACATCCGTCGGACCTATACATAACCCCCTTCACTACCTCACGCTAATATAAACTACATTAACACAACAACATTCAAAACTGCTTTCAAACAGCACTATAACTCTAGTTCGGCAACTGGCACAACGACACAAGGCAATGCACTTTGCCTAACATTAAATACAATGATTTACCATAAATGGAAATTTCTTTTAACTCTGAATATACTGTTACCACAAGTTCTTTCAGAAGCTACCAAAATTTCAATAAAATGAAATTTGTATTGTTCACTCTCTTACACAACACATGCAACCTCACACTTTAATCACAATGCAGCCGCACCCTCTTCCCCTAACCTTATCCCACACTAACCCAAATCTTAAATCTTTAACATGCAACCAACGTGTCTCATTATCACCATCCAATCATCATATAACCTCAACCACCTCCACAATCAATCCCAAAGTTTCAACTAGCCTACTGTACTCGTCGTCATCTTAACCTCGACCTAATAATCCCCTCTCCCGCGGGGGCAACGACTCTAACCCCCGCTACCCGCATCATGACAAAAACCCTAAATCACTAGCAATCCTCAACAAATCGCCAAAATTACTGCACACTCACCACACCTCACAACAAAAACATGAAACACTGAACAACAGGCCCCGACAAGAACAACTGAGGCTACAAGACGGAGGCACAAAAAAGAAGGAGACAATGCGTAGAAGCGCGGCGAAGGACGGCCGGAGCGCAAAGAAACGAGAAAACGGGCAGGGAACAGGAGAATCACGAAATGAAGGCACGGGCCAGGTAAGGGGCAGAAGTGGGCGAACTACCGATGAGATCAACAAGAGGGAGGAGGCGGCAGCAAGGAAAAAGCAGAGAACCAATAGGGCGCAGCGGTGGGACGAACCACCACTATCAACACACTCACCCCAACATCTTAACACCTTTGGCCGGGACCATAGCAAACTTGCAAATGTTGTTTATATAGCATACACAAATGTTTACAAACAAGCATACCTCATTCCAGTGCAATCAACACCCTGCCAATTAAATTTGGATAGATCAAAACCTAATCCATCACACCTTTTGAACCACACTTTACACTTTAATAAACAACGCGCGCAACTTAAGGTATGAGTTTGGTTAGAACACAACTAGACATGTTACAAAGCATGGTGATGTTTACATTTTGCAGCATTTTTTGTGCTGCCTGCTGTGGTTTACTTAAATTTTAACTCAATTTTATTACATCACAGAATCACAATTTGACATCCTAACTCCTTTAATCTTCCTCCCCCCAATCTGATTATCTCCAAACTTCTCATCTGCACCCAATTTCCCAAATTTATGAGGAAAACTTACTTCTCACGAAAACACAACCTCACAAAACCATTCCTCCAATTTAACCCAACAGCAAGCAACACATTCATTATTTACTCACCATCAATGTGCACAATCAAAGGTCTTTACAATATATATGTCAGTCTTTGTCCTCAGTATGTCCAGCGCTTGTCTGGTGTCTTCAAGCTGTCTTGTGTCGTTACTCGTTTACGCGTCCGTCGACTTGATGGATTGCAAGGAAACTGGAGTAACCCTTAAAAAATCCCAATTTTAATCATAAATTCTAAAACCCAAGCTGGCCCCTATTTACCCTATAACATCCATTTGTGCCAATTAGCGGTTAGTCCGTATTGCTTCAATCCAGGGACATAAAGCGAGAAATATGGCAATATTGCAAGGCTGCTGGGGTTCCTGTCATCGTAGGTGCATTCTGTCAGTTCTAATCACTCTCCATTTGTTTAAAGCACAGCGATGAACAAAATCAATGCATAAGAATGTGTTCTGGTTTGATACTGCCTGTATGACAATTCACGCTAATAAATAAAAGCAAACAGCGTTAACTCATGGGGTAAAAATGTCCATATTCACAACGCTTGCCTCGTCATCTTTTACTCGGTTGTCTGGCCAAACCATCTCCTTATGTGGATGTTATTCATTCGAAAGTCCATTATTGTCTGTTATGATTCGTCCGCCCCAAAGCCGTCCATCCCTACAGTTTGTCTAGTTCGCCATCATTTCTGAAGTCCGTCTCCCCATCTCCACAGTTTTATGTTTAGCTCGCCATGTCTGAACTCGTCTGCTCATCGCCCCAAACTTTTTCCGAGCGCGTAACCCAAATTCTAGTCAGCCGACCAAGGCCAACCAATCACAATGCACGAAGTCGGGGAATTCCCAGGTGACGAAATGCTTTGCGTCTTCCGGAGGAGGACATGTTTGTGCCCGTCCACCACCTGTCGGCTCTTTTTATGAACTACGCAGTACAAATGCCACAAATCATAAGGAGGTAAACAGACTAGGTGGAAATCCCGTTACAACGGTAAAGGACGTATACCGCCATTTGATAAGATTAAAGACCAACTATTAAGTGATTTGTAAAATCAGCAAATCGAAAAAAAATCATCAAAAATCAGATTTTTGCATGCATGTAACAGTTACAGGATCATAAATACCCTTCAAATGATAAGGCCAGAAGAAACCCTAATAAGACAGGATCGGAGATTTTTAGTCAGTGTGACAACGCCGCGGTTTACCGGCACAATTGGGCTACTTTTAATGCCTGCCGCGCCTAAAAAAAGGCCGGCGCGGGTTTCCCCAAATTGGGCTACTTTTCATAGTCCCGAGGCGCGGAAATCGGATGCGCGGCACCCGCGGGTATCCTTTATCCCCCTGTACATCATTTATTTCGAGCTCCATGAAAGTTTAAAAGGTCCGTAATGGATTAGCGCTCCTTTCTTCTGAAAATGGCTTTACTGCATTAATAAAGGGGGGTGTTACTCGGGACTCGCTCGGGTATGACAAACAATAGTAACAAACTTCTCAACTCATCCCATGATCTGAGTGCTTTGTCAGGCCTTAGTGCTCCTTACACGACGGGGAGTAGGTGCTCACTCAGGTTATAACAACAAAGACTTATCCAACAAAAAAAGTGACCGTCATGGGTGGTACAAGTGAGAGGGGCAATTTAAACCTTACTAAGCTGGAAGATGTGCTCCTTACACGACCGGGGAGTAGGCGCTCAACTCAGTTAAACAGCAAATAATTTATCCTAACAAAAAAGTGGCCGTCACATGTGGTGGTAAATGTTCAAGGGTAGGGTTCATCCCGGCTCAATGGGGGTTGATGAATGAAAACTGCGTGAGAGGGGCAATTAAACCTTGTTTAGGATGTAAGTAAAAAGGACACGACGCACGCATCTTTTCTGTGGCGAATATATTAAAATGATTTGGGTAGGTTAAATTCATTAAGTGCCCGCGGGGTATTCGAAGGGACTAGAAAACGGGAACATTTCTTGACATGGTATTCGTCTTTTTCGTTTAAACATAGCGCCCTCACATAAAAATAAATAAAAAATAAATTATAAATATAAAAATAAATAAATGTTAAAAAATCAGACAAATATGGCATTTTTTTCGTAATACAAATAGCGCCCCTCACCCGCGCTCTTAACGAAAAGTGAAAATTGGGCTACTTTTGGCCATTTGCCGCGGCCGTGGCGCGGTTCCTTTGCGCGGGTAGGCGTAGGCGAAAGTTTTTGGCAAACACTGATTTTAGTCTTATTGTCCGAACGGACACTTACTACAACACGTAATTGAACGGGAGGGAATCGTATCTGGAACACTGCCGTTTTCTTCCCTTTCTGCTTCTACAGCTGGATGGAAAAGGTTACTTATGTGAATTAAACAGACTTATCTTTCACTTTCAGCTATTCCTGCAAATTTTTAAAGTATTTTTCAAATCACTGATAGGTCTTTAAGGTGCTTGTTCCGATTATTTCTATTGTGTCTCTAATTGATATGAGGAGCCTGCCACTTGCACATGGGAAAACAAAAAACTTGGGGTTTGATGGTAGAAAAAGAAACAATAATGCTTATTTCAAGGCCCTATTCAATAATGTGCTTATATTGATGGTTAACCATTTAAACACGGCGGTTTTTGGTTGATATCTTTTTTTTTTTGAAATGACAATGGATTGAGGCTCAAATTCAGAACGACAATGAGAAAAATACGACCTTTCATTCTGATATCAAAATCGATTACTACTTCCGGAATTTATAAATCCGGGGGGTCCAAAGGACGAGCGGAACATGCACCTTTAATTAAATACAAGTACCTTAAAAACTTAGGATTACATTTACGGAGCCGACCCATGACGTGTTTTTATTTTTGTGAAATGCAATGTCTGTTTTCACGCAGACAGCAATATTATTTACCAGGATTTGCTATACACTCCTAGTAAGAGGCAAAAAATCGGAAATAAATTTGAAAAATAAATGGATAAAAACTATACGGTTTAAAACCAGCTATCTACTTCTCCGTAAAAACGGAAAATATACGGGTATTTCCGTTAATTCCAAATCATTTTTTGTTTTTATTTATAAGTTATTAAAACGGCTGTTGACAAAATCGTTTTGTCTTGATTTAGGGAGTGCCATGAGCTATTTAAAAAGCTTTGATGTAATTTGAAAATATATAATGGCTGACTATTATAACCAGCTATTTGTTGGCAGCCAAGAAATGGACGTCCGATAAATACGGTAAAATTTACAAATTTTTTAAAAATGCATGTTTTCCCCGCGAAATCCGGGTCCCTTTTTTCCAACTGCTGACCTTAAAAAATGCCGAGTGTTTTTGTGCTTACAAACCGTTAACTTAGTTGGTACTTTTTTCTTCATATCGCTTTCCCTATCCAAACGTAAATTATTACGTTGCTTTCGGTCTTATCACTTGAGGGTATGTTAGGACACCTGAACTTGTCACAGACATGGAAACATCAGATGGTTGATGATTTTTTTTTGTCGATCGATTTAGCAAATACTGATAGTGCCGGTAAGAATAGACCAAATAATTATATATACACATATTGGTGTGGCTGGATTTTTTAGAATTTTGTTGTGCCCCTTTTCCGACCATGTTTTTCCCCCTCGTTTGTAACATTAAATGAATATCATCAATCAATCAATCGTTATTTGTTCATCATAGAATACAGCAAAAACAATATGATAATAATTATGTAAATAATGCCGTACAGTGAAAAATTATTCGTTACAATATTACAAGTAAATTGATTTAAATAATACATTTGAATAACCTTGGATTCAATTACATCAATTTTAGTATCATTATTATTATTTCATGTTAAAGAAAACAGGAAATCGTTGAAATGTGAGTGGCTTTAAATATTAAGAATACATACATTTCTTTTTAAAATATGTAAATTAACTTAATTAAAAACATAGAAGGGCAAAATATAAACACGTAAAGTATTCAAATCTCACATTCATTTACACACAAAAACCGACACATACACCCAAATACCCACATCCTCAACACACGATATAAAACCGTACGCGCACACCCACGTACTCCAAATCGCCACGTCCCGAACGCCACCCCCCCCCCCCCCCATTTTCCTTACTGGGCGCATCGAATTTCCTATAATTGGGTACCACGCGTATAGCTATAGTTGACATCAATTCTATTGGCATCAAATTGAGTACGCAACATTCGCATATGCAGTCACTACAGACCGTCATAAGTGTGAGGAAAGTATGGAAATAGGGTGGGAAATTGATCTTTTCGCAATTTTACTGACTCAAAACACTGTTTTGTGAACTAAAGGCCCATACTCAAAATGATCATTATACTTAATTCTCAGCTCACAATTTTCAATCTTACACGGACATGGTCATGCCACTCCCTAACAAAATAACTAAATTCATGTTTAAGTTGACAAATTGGGCTAATTTCTTTCTCATTTACAACATTTTCTTGTTAAACTAACTTTTGTCCCCAGCAAAAGCAATTATTATTTTTTTTCTATTAGTTAGCAACGTAGCTTAAAACATTTCATTAGATCGGGCATGCATAAACAACATAGCAGTTTAGCACGGAAGCCCTTTTGAGTGCTTTAAGTGCCCATAAATTGGAGATGAAAATGATTTAAATACATTTCACCATAATCCCACTGAACACAGTAGATAAGGTATCAGACTGCGTGTACGACATGTATGTCCACCCACTGTTGTTACCAATGGTATTGGCAAGCTTAACACATGTATTATTGGCTATTAGTGATTACACGATTCTTTCACACGTTTCACAAATGAGGTGCTAACCTTCTAATTAGATCATGCGGACGATTTCACCATATCCCATAACCGCAGTAGATGAGGTATTAAGCTGCATCATGTAAAGATAATGAAGTTTACAATGCTTTAAAACTATCCCCGCGTATGGGGCCAATTTGACATAATGTTTATGGGATAGTACTCGATTCTTCCCACGTGGCCATCTCGCAAACGGCTATGACGTAAGAGGTGCGATTTTTCCATTTAGGTTTCGGGGGGCGCAAGGCGACAACCCAAGCAAAGATGTCCTTCAAACTACTATACTTATTCCCATCACATAGCCCTATATTCCCTTTATTATAGCAGGGTTTTATATCCTGTTTTACAACAGGTAGAAGAATTCAAAACCTAAAAAGTATGCTTAATATTGCCTCCATCCATTTCCAATTAAACATTAACACCCATGCACCCACGTAAGGAGCGCGAGACAGGAACATCTACCCACTTGAACTGGTTGAAACCATCTGCGAAATAGGTAACACGCGGAGCTCAAACAACTTACGCAGATTTTTATTCCTTCTCAAAAACACTTTCTCTGCTAAAAGATCTCTCGCAATCACTTAAGAATTCAAGGTTTTTTCCATGTTTCTTTCAGATTTTCCGATATATTGCCTATTAATCAAATCATATTTACCTTCTCCTTCTACATCCCGTTTCTATCACCCCTACAAGTCCTGGCAATTTACGTGGTCTAGCCTAAACAAATAATAAGTACACCCAATGCTACCCTATATAAGACAACTCGATACGACGACGAAAAGCAATATGTAGGGCGGTGCCCTCAAATTATCTCTGGCCCGACTCTAGACAAGAAAAGACGCGCTGATTATGTGAAAGCATGTCGACGACCCAGGCTGAAGCCGGGTCGGACCTTGCACAATCACAGCTTCTCTACAGTGTGAACAATCGATGCTTTTTTTTTTTGTCGACATGCAAAATACAAAAGCATCATGAAACGGTGAAAAATAATGTAACGAATGTATGCGGGTGCGTACCACAGACACGCGTTTGCAAGTTAACGCTGAAGACGCTGCCAACGCATACGCTAACGAAATATTCCGAGATGCGTAAAATGCATTTGCGAACATTTACGAATACCCCCAATAGCGCGTCCATGCCGGACAAACAATGGCGGCCAGACCGGGATCTCCTTTTCTATATCTGTGCGTTCGGCAGTACAAGCTTATACTGCACGTATCATGAGCAAAGTTAGAAACCATGCAGTCTTTTCTTTGAATTGGTTACTATTTACACTGGCGTACCTGGGGGGGGGGGCTTTGGGGGCTAAAGCCTCCCTCAAAGTTCTCAAGAAAAAAGAGGAAGGGAGAAAGAAAAAGAGGAAAAGAGAAGGAGAAAAAAAAATAAAATGAATGATTTTATGGTACATTTGATTTTTTTTCATGAAAATGCGGATCAAAAAGTGTCGGAAGAAGTACGCAAGGAAAGGCGTTTTCAGGTCTTGAAAACCCTAAAACCTCAGGAGCTTCAGGGGGCTCTGCCCCCTGGACCCCCGCCGGGGCGTTGCCCCTGGAACCCATCAGGAAAACTAATACGGTGACACCATTTTTTTATTTCGGTATTTTCAAGTGTGCAACTTAGACCTAAACATATGTGAAAATCAGAAAAACGTTCGGCCCCTTTGTTATCTTTTTGGAGCACTTTATTTTTTTTTTTTTTTTTTTTAGTGACGACGCGCGTGTGCTTGCGCAACAACCACCACGGCGCGCTGAGTGTGAGAGAAAGCGGTTACGGGCTTAGACTATTCCATAATACACGCGATTCACTTCTTCCTCTTATATAGTTCCATGGTGACAACATAGGCGTAAAATAACGCGAGACGCATCGTCTCTAGTAAGATGGAAAATTTCCTCTAAAAATGTCCTTTTCGACGATTTTCAGGAAACTAATACGGTGACACATTTTTATTTTCGGTATTTTTCAAGTGTGCAACTTAGACCTAAAATATGTGAAATCAGAAAACGTTCGGCCCCTTGTTGTTTATCTTTTTTGGAGCACTTTAGTATCCGTAAATCACATTTTCCCATAGATTCGTTTAATAATAAAATTTTGGGCAACAATGTACTTTTTTAGTCCTTTTTCCAAAACAATATGTAAGCGATATTTTTTATTTCAGATTTGTTACCAGTCACAATGAAGGTACTATATTCAAATTTTAAGAAATTTGACTGCCCATTTAAATTATGATGCCAACACCTTAAAGACATTGCCGCTCGCTATATGCACTTTCCCTTTTGCAGTACAGCTTATACATGTATAACTGCCCGTCTCAGGAGCAAGTAAGAAAACCAGTCCCTTTACTTGAATCAATTGTCTACTATTTACCCCTCAAAAGTGGCAATCTTGAAGTTACGATCGCTAAAGTACTATTATTAATTTTTTGAAGAGCGCCCCCAATTTTCAAAAAATTGAGATTTTTACGCAGTTGCATTGGGGTAACTGGCTAGTAAACATACCTGTTAATGGTTAAAGCTCGAAAATGTCCTGTGTCTCACAAACCAAAAAACAAAAATACACAAACACAATAATGAATTTTTTAATTATCAATAATTATTATCTGATCCGATAATAATTAACTGCTGCTGGAAACGGCCTTCCATCATGAATAGCTGGAAAAAGCGCCATTGTACTTGTCCTTCGCCTCATCCATTAGTTGTTTTATTGGTTCATGCAAATCAGTTAGAGGTTATTTTCTCGAGGTTGCACTCTTTCATCATGGACTGCATACCTTTAGCCTTCCAGCTCGCCGTTAAGTACGATCTAGGATCCCATTCTCCATTACAAAAGTCGCTCATTTTATGATAAATACGCATTTTTGAGCATTCTCGTTCGCTCAGGTTAAGTTTGCTACTACAATTATCAACATGCTGTTGCAAAAATAGCAATTTTGAAAAATTGGGGCGCTCTTCAAAAAATTTTTTATTTTTTTCCTTGTTTTGCCTTTTGGGGGTGGGAATCCGCCCCCTTGCCCCCCCCACCCCCGGGGCTTGCTTCCCCTGCACCCCGCCATGGGCCGAGCGGGCTCCTGGACCCCACCCCTTCAGGACTTTCCGGTTCGCAACCGTTTGTGTCAAGACACTTGCGGTGTGCGGTTTGGTTCAAACGATCAAAAGCAATGGTCTGTAAGAACTCTACTAAATTTTCACGCCCCGAACTGCGCGCCATTATTTTGGTATTGTTTTGTATACGCGCACTACGCTTCCAAGGACTCTTCACTGCGGCAATAACATTTCTTCACTTTACACACCCCCTGACAAAATGTCTAGCGACGGCCTCTCACGGGGGCCACCCGGATTTAACCATGGGCCTTCTCGATCTGCAGTCGAATGCTCTACCTCTGAGCTATCAACCCCCCTTTAGTCTTTTTAAAACGATTTATACTATTATGTAAATAATCACTGTTTATTTATAGAACTGAATTTTCACCTTTTTCACCCAAAAAAATTATCGCTGAAAGTTGGTTCCCCCAAAATACGAAATATAGGGAAAACAGGAGAAGTAACCTACATAAATTTGTCCTAAGACAGACGTAAAGCAAATAAATAAACACCAGAAAAATAACTCACAGGGGGCACCCGTTTTGAACCAGAGACTCTCGATCGGCAGTCGAATGCTCTACCACTGAGCTATACCCCCTTGAGTCTTAAACCGATGTTATGAATAATTCACGGTAAAAATGTCGGTATCTTGGCAACACATCATGGGAAGCGGTTTTCAAACACGTGTCTCATAGACACCAAGACACGTCTCTAAGAAAGAAGTGTCCGTTCCAAATGTACGTCTTTTTGCTAGACTCTCAAAACAAGACACTTCCAACTAAAAATATCGAACACGAATTTGTTCAGCCAAGACAAAAAATATAGGGAAAGTAACCTACTATACTGCAATGTGTTCAAAGACAAGAAGGTCAAGCAAATGTATATAATCAGGAAAATACTCACAAGGGGCCCGGGATTGAACCAGGGACCTCTGATCTGCCAATAAAAAAATTAACGCACGTGAATTTGGTTCAGAAAAAGACAAAATATAGTGGAAAGGGAAAGTAAACCTCCTACTGCAATGTGTTCAAAGCAAAAAAGTCAAGCAAAGTATAGAAAAAGGAAAAGTAACTCACAGGGGGCACCCGGATTTGAATTCGGGGACCCCTCACCCCACCCCCCCCCCTCCCCCCATCCGGTCTGAGTCGATGATTTTCCACTAAGCTATCCCCAGTGAATGTTAGTGTTTAAAAAGATATGTTGAATATACGTGTAAATAATTCATGTAAAATGGTGGATCTTCTCAATAGACACCATAATGTGAAGCCATTTAACCCTCGTCGTCTGAAGGGGTGCCCCCTTCAGTTTTTTCCCCGGCTTGCTAAAACCCCTTTTAGTGCAAAAATTTTCATGTAATTGTCAATTGACAATTTCGCTCTTTCGTGATGGATGGGGGGGGGACCACCCTCCCCCCCCCATTTTAGGGAGAGAAGTACCAACATGCTAGCAAACACAGAAACTTGAACATCACATGCACTTGATTTTGGGACCAAAGATTAGCTATGGTCTCCTCTTTCCATTGATAGCACAAATGGTATAAACATAGCTAGCATGACGTCACAATAACGTCATAAAGTTCGATGTTTAGCAAAATGGCCAATTTCCGTAGACACACACAGGGGAAATTCAATTTTTTGCCCAAAAGTGTTAGGAATATTCGATTTTCATGCGGTTTTGGCTCTACTTATGGGATTTACCGCTTTATATAATGAGGCATTTAGTGCTATCAATAATGTTTGGAGTCAGTAAAATTGCTAATATCAATTTCCACCCTATATTCAGTATTTTATATTTTCCTCAATATTATGAATCTAGTGACGTCAAATGGGGATGTGGTACGTATTTTGTACCCAGGAAAGAAGAAACTCTAAGTACCCTGTGGTACCAAATTTAACAGGAATCGGATGTTCAGTAACAAAATCACAGGGGTGGGTAAACCGCCCCCCCCCTTCGGGAGTGTTGTAACAAAAATGGCTCATGTAGACGAGGACACATGTCTAGTTAGACACCAGTAACACGTCTGTATGCAACATGTCCAAATTTCAAGCTTTTTACAAAGACACTCAACGCAGTCATTTTCATGCAGACACTTAAGTTTGGTACGTGTCTTTTGAATACCAGTTTTGAGACATGTCTTCGTCCCCCCTTTCGTGTCTTAAATTGTTTTCAACTTGTTTCTTACTATTTTCTTTGATATCTATTGTTGAAGACGTTTCTATTGTCAAGACATGTCTTAAATACGGATCAAAGACACCGTTTGCAGTGGGTCAATTAGGCTTACTTCTCTGTGTGCTTCCGATTTGAGCCCAACTCTATGACGTAAGAGGTATTTGTTGTTTGACATGAGACTAATACTGTGGTGTATTTAAGCACCAATTTGACTAGCTGATTTCAAATACCCCTGATACTGATTTTACCCCTTATTTTACATGTTCCACACAGTTCCAGAGGTTGGATCAAAAATTCTGATTCAGCATCTTTTAAACTTCGAGAGAGGGATTCTCATTTTGACCCAAAACCATAGACTATGTCGATAATATGCGATTTTTGTTTGTTTATTTACTTTTTTGTTATTTAGTATAACTGAATTTATCAGTTTTGTTTCGGCTAAAAAAATTATCCCACAAATGAATTGTTCAGTAAAAGACAAGGAAATCGGAGAAGTACCTCCAACATGCATTTGGTTAAAGACAAGAAAGTCAAGCAAAGAAACATAACAATCAGGAAAAAAGAACTCAGCTCAGGGGGCACCCGGATTTGAAACGGGGACCTCTCGATCTGCAATCGAATGCTCTACTACCACTGATCTATACCTCCACTGCGTATTTAAAATGATATGTTGAATATACGTGTAAATAATTCACTGTAAAATGGTGGTATCTTGGCAATGGACACTCTCTGCAGTCTTTTTCAGACACATGTCCCATTAGACACCAACGCGTGTCTCTAAGAAGGACATGTCATGTCCAAATGTCACGTCTCTTTTGCAAGACTCCTCACTAAACACCAGACCCTTGTTTTCAGTTTACATCAATACCGGTGCTTTGAAGTCCATTGAAACATGAAAAAACGTGTGGAAGACATGGCTTTTCGAATCTTAAATATTGTGTTCTCATTTTTTTGCTATTTTTTTAATGTCTATTTTTTTTAAGACGGTCTATGCAAGACATGTCTTAAATACAGTTCAAAACACCACCGTTTTACAGTGTCTCCAACTAGCTTACTTGTCCTTGTACTTCCTTTTGAGCCACCTCTATGGCGTAATGTATATGTTTGTTTGAATGAGACCATATAGTGGTATACATTCGAGGACAATTTGTCTAGCTCATTTCAAATTTACCTCGTATAACAATTTGAAACCATATTTTACAATGTTCCCACATTTTTCCAGAGTTTTGGATCCAAAAATTCTGATTCAGCATCTTTCAAACTTCGTGAGAGGGATTCCCATTTATGACCCAAAAGCCAGTATGACTGATGTCGATAATATGCTCTTTTTTGTTTATTTATTTACTTTTTTGTTATTTAGTATAACTGATTTATCACTTGGTTTCGCTAAAAAAAATTAATCCCCATTGATCGTGTCCGTAAAAGGACAAAGGAAAATCGGGAAGAAAGAAGTAACCTCCAACCTGGAATTTGTTAAAAGAAAAGAACAAGTCAAGCAAAGAAAAACATAAACAATAAGGGAAAAAAAGAAACTCAGGGGGCACCGGATTTGAACTAGGGAACTCTCGATCTTGGCAGTCGGATGCTCGACCAACTGGCTAACCTCCACGCGTATTTTTAAACAGGATATGTTGAATATAATATGTTAAATAATTCACTGTAAAATGGTGGTATCTTGGCAATGGACACATCTCTGCCAGTCTGTTTTTTAAGACACATGTCCACTTAGACAACCAACTCGTGTCTCTAAGAAACATGTCGTCCAAATGTCACGTCTTTTTCAAGACTCTCAACAAGACACTTCAAGTTTCATAGACCTGTCTTTCAACAAGGCCAGTTTTGAACATGGCTGGTGGAAGACATGGCGTCGAATCTTAAATATGTGTTTTCATTTTTTTTCTATTTTCTTTGATTTCTATTTTTGAAGACATGTCTATTGTCAAGACATGTCTTCATACGGTTCAAGACAAACCGTTTTTTACAGTGTCCAATTTAGCTTACTTGTCGGTGTACTCCCTTTTTGATCCCACCTCTATGGCGTAATATATATTTTGTTTTATTTTAATGAGACAAGTATAGTGGTATCTTCGAGCACAATTTGTCTAGCTGATTTCAATTTACCCCTATACTATGTTTAACCCATAATTTTTTACAATGGTCCTAACATTTTTCAGAGGTGGATCCAAAAATTCTGATTCAGCATCTTTCAAACTGCGAGAGAGGATTCTCTTTTATGACCCCAAAACCAGTATGACTGATCTCGAAATAAATATTCGATTTTTGTTTATTTACTTTTTTGTTATGTAGTATAACTGCATTTATCAGCTTGTTTCGCCTAAAAAATGGATCGCACATGAATTTGTTCATCAAAAGACAAATATATGGAAAATCGGAGAAGTAACCTCCCCTGCAGGAATTGTGCAAAGACAAGAACGTCAACAAAGAAACATAAACAATCAGGAAAGAATTCACAGGGGCCCCGTGGGATTTGACCCAAGACCTCTCGATCTATAGTCGATGCTCTAACTACTGAGCTATAACTACCACCCCACTCCTTATGTAAAAGAGGGCACATTGGTGCACGTGGTTCAGCGCTCGTCCAAATTTCACGTCTTTTTGCCAAGACTCTCAAAACAAGACACTCAGTTTCATAAACCTGTCTTTGAAGCCAGGTTTGAGACATGATTGGTGGAAGACATGGCTCGAATCTTAAATATTGGTTCTCATTTTTCTATTTTCTTTTATTCTATTTTGAAGACGTGTCTATGCCAAGACTATCGTAAATACGGTTCAAAGAAACCGTTTTTACAGTGTCCAACTTAGCTTACTTGTCCGCGTACTTCCATTTTGAGCCCACCTCTATGGCGTAAAATATGTATTGTTATTTGAATGGACAAATGACTGTGTGACATTTGATGGCAATTTTCACAAAAATATTAAAATTTCTCAATTGCTCTAAAATGAACGTCTCGCCATTGTGAAAGAAAACAGAGATATATTGTACACATACAAAAACATACCCCAAAACAGATAGGACATTGATATGGAGGATAAAGACATCCAGGTAAAATTGTAGGACAACTTGTAGTTTCCATAACTTTAATCAACAAGTGTATATTACATGAATATTTTTGACTCGTACTCACTGATATTAAAACCACAAAGGTTATCGACGGTTCAAACAGTGTGATAGCGTGGGAAACAGCATTGGCGTGCGTGTTCTTGTGTTAAACGAATTGTCGTAGTCTGTGAATTAAAACGTGCGGCGACGTTAAATTATAAATCCCCCTATCCACCCCCATTTGTTTCACATAAGGAAGCTGATTTGGTCTTAATAATTTCGGGTGAGGGCTTTTGTATATAAGAGCTGTACAACATGCAAAAATATCGATTTTGAAAAATCCTGAGGGGCACTATTTTTCAACTGTGCCAGTGTCTTTTTAAGACAATTCGACTAGCTGATTCAAATTAATACCCCTTGTACGTAATTTTACCATTATTTTACCAATGTTCTCACATTTTCCAGAGGTTGGATACAAAAATTCTGATTCAGAATCTATGTTCAAACTTCGAGAAAGGAATTCTCATTTATGACCCTAAAAACAGTATGACTGATGTCGATAAATATTGCGATTTTGTTTGTTTTACTTTTGGGCGAGGGTCGCATACGGGCTACCAGCTCTATTCGCTTGGGTTTTGACCTGCTTTTCAATGAGCAGTACTGTTGCCAGAAAATATCGTGCGTTTATACCTCTAATCGACATATGTAGTGATAGTTTATGAAATGTGTGCCAATTTACGCATATGGATATGTTATTCAATAAGATAGGCCCAGCGAAAACATGAACGTACATTTACAAAATACATATATATATTTTTTAAAACAGTGCCAACAAATTTTTGAATTTCGATATCTTGTCGACTATTTGGACTTAGGAGTCATTCTTACAGATAAATCCATCTATTAATATCAATGTACAGTAGTTACAAAGCCAGCCTTGCCATTTATTTACTAGAATGGGTAATTAACCATAACAAACAGCCGATTACGAACGTGTAATAATAATTTTAATTTCATTTTTTTACAGCATCAATACTCGGTAAGTTCTTCTTAAAATTTTGACCTGTAACATATAATTTAGCTATGACCGTTATCAATGTAAAAATTCAATCTGTTTTGTTCCAAAAGGCTTAAATAAACCTGGGTTCATTTGAATAGTAACTTGTAGCTTTTTTTGTTTAATCCACTACCAACTGCGAACCAAAATTTACCGCTATGTGACTTCACAAGAGAATGCATTATTGTCCTCGGGTTCATTATCAAAAAGTGCAGACATCCACTTGAACTGATGTTCTTTTAAAATAAGTATTGGTGCAGTATTCTTTGGTTATTCTATATTGACCATGGTAACTTAGTGTCTCTTGAGAACTTAAATTTAATGTACATATCTCTTTCCCACAAACCCATCATCACTTATTTTAGAAGCACGTGCATTTGTTGTTTGCGCAACTTTAATAATTTAGAGACTGGAGAAAAGGCGTCCATAGAAGGTCCTGCAAACCTTTTTGTTTGTTATATAAAACTTCCACGATATCTGGCTGTGAAAAGGCTGTATGAGTTTTCTACCCCATTTTTATTACTAAATGAAAGTTAGTTTTAAATTGACGTAAATGCATTGAATTTTCTAATAGTTAGGTTTTACGGAGTATACATTTACAATCTTTCTTCCATTGCATAAAGTAACCATCTTCTTCTTTCAGAAGATCGTTTACGAATATGACACCCTTTAATTTCCAGTGCTTATAATTAACAGAATAATCCACCACTTTTATTTGTCATTCCACAACCAAAGATATGTTTAGCGATACGATTAAATATCAATTTCTGATTTATTTAAACACTCTGAATGAGTGCAGCCCATGAGTGGATTGTATCATATCAGAACTATTTTTATCTCGACTTTATATAATTAAAATGAATTTATCCCAAAACAATAAAGATATCCATCTTAAATTTTGAGATAAAAGGAACAATTGATCCATTTTTGATCCCCATTTATAACACGTCAGATCCAATTCGCTTTCAATGATTCAATGTGCATTTCACCCTTTAGGCATTCTTACACCCCCATTTTCGTAATGTTGCACAAACTGCTTCCTATTTATTTTTAATCCGGCTTTCCGTTCCCAGACAAATCGGAAAATATCGTTCATTCAAAGTTTTAAACAATTCCTTACTGTGGGTTCGGTAACTCTGCGCTTATATAACTTAATTGAATAACACGAGGGATTTCCTCACCCAACTACTTTACCCAACACTGTTTTAGGTTTCTTTTTTGAACCAGGTGGAACATTTTGTTTTCCTCATAGCTTCAAGACTCTTATTATATTTCTATGCTGGCATATCTGTCAGTTTATACTAAAAGATATCCCCAAAGTATCAAGGTACCATCAAAACTACAATTTAATTTTAAGTCCTATGCATATTGGGCAGTGGTTCTATATTTGTTTTGATCCATCCATAACAACTGTAGTTTAAATCCATATTAAACTTTAAGTAAGTCCTGATATCTCATAGAAGTTTGTAAGTTTGTCCAGCGTACTTTCTAGTGGATTTTTCAGATCCATCTAAAATTAAAGTTGTAAATCGTCAGCCGTACTGAGAGATTTTTAAAATGCATGTCCTTTTACCATATCCCATTTATTTCTGTATTACATCTTATAACATTGTAGCTAGTATCCTGCCACACAACACACAAAATATGTATGGGGAAGTGGATCACCTTGTCTGCAACCACACAAAATATTTGAAAAAATGGAGAGATTACCGTTAACAATTACAGATGACGATGCATTATTTATAGGGTAAAGAACCATTTACATATATCTCTCCGAATAAAAAAGCCTTCACTGTATTTAAGGATAAATTTGTGCGATATCCGTGTCAAAAGCTTTTCAAAATCCCACGATCAGTAACCACCATACCAGGGATATTATTAATCTCAGTATAATTTAATATGTCTACTTAATCTTATTCACCAATAAATCTATTTGGGACAAAACCATTCGTCTTCTAAAAAAATTATATTTGAAAGATTGATTTAATTCTGGTTGGCTATGCAAGCTGATGCTAATTTGGTAAGAATATTTAAAAGGGAAATTGGTCTCCAGTTTTTAATTAAGTGTCGAGGTTTCTCTCCCTTTGGGATAAGAACAATATGACCCATTTGGTTTGGTTAAAATAATAATAAAATAAGTAAAAAATTAATTTTAAAGGAGAACTTGTATCAAAAATAACTTACCAATATACTCTACAAAAACATTATTTGGAACACATATGGAGTGGTTTCATCTGAGAAAACGGAGTTATACTAACCATAAAACGAATTAAAAGCATTTTGTTTTTTGTCTGACCACCGCTATTGAAATTCGCCAACTGTTATAGGATATGTTTTTGTGTTATGCGATAAGCGTGCGACGGCACAGTAGCGTCTGCATCTTCAACACATGATGCGTTCACAATGGGCTTTCCTGATGGCTGTGTGACCTAAACGTGCCGGTCGTATCACATTACACGTTATACACTAGTCGATTTTTAAATAGCACATGATCATAACGAAATGGTTTTAATTCATTGTTTTGGGTTATAATTTCGTTTTTCTTTGAAACCACTCGATAAATGTGGTCATAATTATTTATTGTGTATATTGTTAATATTATTCGTGACGGGTTCTCCTTTAAGAACGAAAGAAAACAAGAAATTTTCCAGGACCAAAAAATTTATAAAATCAACATAAAACATCAGTCTGGAGTTTTTATGCCTTTTCATATGTAGTAAAAGCCCGCAGTTAGTCCTCTAATCGTATTTCCCCTCTAATCTAATGCTTCGGATTGATTTTTTGTGTAGTTTTATTAGAGGTAGATTATTGGTTAAGTTTCTCTAATTTTTATTTGTGTTGCTTTTTCTGTTCTTCTTTGACAATATTCTTATAAAAAGATCACAAACCTCCTTCATAATTTCTCCCTGAGATGTTATTACTGATCCATCATGTTTTAATATTCTATTGATCTGCTTATTTACATAATTTCTTTTTTTTTTTTCCCAAGTTTAGAAATTATTTTGTTGGTATTCCCTCCCCTCTTCACCCATTTAGCTTCTGATCTAAGAAAAAACATTTATTTTTTTTCTTTCTTAAGTCTTCACCAATTTTACATCCTTGCATTTGGAAATTCATTGCTCAAATTTTCTGCATTTGGATCATCCTTTAGTAATGCCTCTTCATATATTTTTTCAAAAATCTAAAGACATTGATTTAATTCTTCTTGAGTTTTGTCTAATTCTTTCTTTTCGTTTGCAAGTAAGCTAATTAACTCCTCTATTTCTAGTAAGAGAGCCTCAAAGAAAGTTGATCGTCAATTGGAACTTAAATCAATTGAAATCAATTTTTTATTTTTTTTATTTTTTTTATTTTTTTTATTTTTTTTACTTTTTACATTTACATAGCTCTCCTTTAAACAACTTTTAAGACATATTCTTCATCTTCCAGCAGATCATTATTTAATTTCCAAGTGCATTTACCACGTTGTAATTGCCTACATAAGCAATAACTGTAATTGAACTGATCTGTTCTATAAACCCATGTACAAGATCTTGTAGAATCTACTTAAATTAAAATTTTCAGAGGAAACTAGAAGAAATCTAACCTAGCTTGTTTTACTGGATTACTTTTACGCGCCAGGTAAACTTTTAGTGGTTTTAAAACTCTCCAGGGGTCGCAAAGATTCTTTTCTTCTGTGCATACTCAGAACTCTTTTTTAGCTTTGGGATATTCCGGGTTAAATAATTAAAAGAATCCACATTTTTGATCCTGCCCAAGTTTGAAACTCCACATATAATACAGTGGGGGTTATCAAAATTTTCTACCGTATTTTTAATCTGGGTATAGAAATACAAGGTCGGTCGTCATTTGGACCATACAGAACAAACTTTTAAGGGTGTACTGTCTATAGAAGTAGACAACATGCATATATCAAGTACAAGTCCATTTCCCATCGTACCCCCTATATTATTCAATTTGAATCCAACATTATTATTTTGTCAAAAACATCTACCCCCTGGAAATTAGTGCTATACAAACCAGCTGTGAAGGCTTCATAGCCCCACTCTGCCCTTATCAATATTTCCCATTTTTGTATCCCAATGTACGTCTTGAAGGCAATAAATTGAAACAGCTTTTCTTTTTGTCGATAATTCAAAACATCCCTTCGTTTCGCTTTTATAATCAGAAAGCCCTCTACAGTTTATAGAGCATATCTGTGATTGAATTATCGATATTTCATTTTTCAATGGCTGAAATGCCATAAGCCACGGTGTAATTTTGTTCAAAGAGCCCATTATTTTGGCATATTTAAATTAGAAAGCCAGTCTGTCCAATATAAATTTTAAGACAAAAATATATTAATGTTCAATAGAGTAGAAATACAAAGCCGATCACGCCACACTTGCTTACCGTCGTGACGGTATGCACTAAAACCACGGCGGGGTACACTACAATAAAAACATGAATATAGAGGACGTAACACAGGTAACAGGGGAGTGCGGCCAAGAAAATCCAAATTTAGACAACGCCATTTCGTAACACGTAAAAAACGAAATATTGACGAAAATTATGAAATTAGTAATGTTGTCAAGGAATACTTATTTGTAATTTTTTTACAGTGATTTGCTGTTACAGTGTCTTTAAAATCGTTATGAGTGCATTGAATTAACGGATGCTTAAAGGGGGATGGCCCGAATTAAGGAATGACGTTTTTCATCGTGATAGATTTGTCTTCCACCCCCAAACCCCATCTGTACAGTTCGCACTACTATTTCAATCCATTGCTGTGATGAGCTAAAACGTGATTTTGTAAGCCCCATAAGAGTACTGTGTACAATTAATATTGGTAAACCAAAGGGGGCACCTGTTCGTTTCATAACTACTCCAAACCAAATATCCTTTGCCCCTAATATTTCACAGGGTAAATGAGAAATAGTACCTTTCTTCTTCTGATACCAAAATGTTGACTACTTCGGTAACATCTGAGGCTTCTGAACGAGGCTATTAGTGATTGGGGCCATGGACTTAAACGTTTGGCACCACATGCAGCAAGTCGGGGGCGATATTATCTGTGGAGATATCAATAATAAATAAAAAATCCTTTAAAAGGAAAGGGCGAGTCAAGTGAAATATCCATGTAATTGGTATGTTAAGGTATATGTAAGATGAATTGCTTTTTTTGTATACTTGAGCCACAACGGTTCAGATGATATAAAACTCCTTAATTTCTTTTTAAGTAAATCAAGGGTACTATCCTGTGGATCACGAAATGGCCCATTAAGTTGACCGAGGAGACTTTTTTTAGGATACGAATTTCTCTAAACTTTCACTGGATCAGTTGTAGAGCAACCTACCCCGAGAACATTTCGAAGGTTTATTGGGAAAAAGGTGCAAACGAAAACCGCAACCTTTTTTGAACTTGCCTGCTATCGTAGTTGTTCCCTATAGAAAAACCATGCTTTGACTTCTTTCCTGTCGTGCACGACCAGAAACGAAATAAAGTCATCATCTTTTACATCAAACGGCGTATTCGGCTTATTTCACTTAGTATACATTGGTAAGCATTTCCAAATATGTAAAAAAACGGGGTCGAGAAAAATTGGGGCGCTTAGTCTGGAAATTTCATGTTTCTTCTTGTTTTCTTTAAGAATGTTTTCATTTTGATGTTGATAAAAACGTTTCAAAATCTTTACACTATCCAATCGGTTGGGCTGATTTAATTGCTTTTATGTAAGGGCGGCTTAGAGGAAACATGAATGGGTTCGGATTTTGATTGGATCACCACCTTTAAAGGTTCTTAAAATGTTTGGCTGCAATGTCGTCGTACTGGTGATTGATCATACTGAAAATTCGAACTCATCTACTATTAATTTTAGACATGGTTGAAAAGTCCTTACTTATTACAAGTATATTTTGCAGTGATGCATAGTTTTTATGGTTGCAAAAATGATCTGCAGTCAAAGTATAGATGTACCTAGGTGTCACCCAGCTGTCTTGTTTACTTTGGTTTCTGCCAAATTGAAAGCAACTTTTGTCTGTGTGTGTGACCTTGACCTCAGACTGTTCTTTGCTCAGGTTAGCGGTCCTTTTGGCATTAACGGCATTTTTAATGCAAATTGGACCTCCTGCAGATGACTTTTGATTTTTTTTGGGTCCACCCTGAAACCCCTGCTAATAAACCTCATGGTTGTTGTTTTTCTACCTGTATGCGAACATCAGCGCCCCATAAGTTCAAAGTGGTCAAAACGCATATCGGATAGACAGATCTCATTTTTAGTAGTACTTGTGCATTTCCCCCGTGGTACCCTTTCCTAGATGCGTGTGAACCTTTGCCTCATTTTTTAGAGTAATAGATAAATTGCAATTGCACACTTCTTATAAATGTGATATTTACAATTCAATAAACCGTGGAATGACAGGTAATATATCATGAAGTAACGAATGTTTCTAAGTGTTCATTATATTAATGGACATAAGTACAATGGCGTGGATTGAACATTTTTGAAACATTTTGAACAATTAAGTCTTTGGGTGAAGAAGTAAAATTTAAGGAAAATAAAATGAAGTCATTGGGGACAATGTTGCTGAACGTGGGAGCTTTACATTTTTGGGAAGGGCTTTTATAATTATTTAAAAACAAAATGTTATGATCACGTTGGTATGTGTGGCCGAATCTGAAAATTACTGAGGTCCGGCGGCATGCAAAATATATCCTGAATTTGCTTCTTGATTTCTTCCAGTTCTGCTGGTGAGTCTGCAGTGGTCACGCTTTGGTGGGTAAGTATAAAAGCGTTGCTTGTTTTCCCGAATAAGGTTTAGTACGTTCCTAATAGTATGTTGATTGGTCACATTTTCCCTTTAAAAATCTAAATGTAAGAGGGATATGAGGCCCCTATTCCATCTGTGTTAATATTTACGTTCATGTATGCCTCGGCCTAAGTATGTCACAAGTCCCACATATAAAGTCAACAACTTGCAAAACTCCCACAAATGTCATTCTTATTTAATCCTTCCCATACCTTTTACTTGGATATTTCCCCTTGACTTCGCCTTTCCTTTTAAAGGAATTTTATTTTGTTTATTTAGTATAATGAATCTTCAGCTTGTTTCGCGAAACAAATCATCGCACATTAATTGTTCCAGCAAAAGACAAAATATAGGGAAAATCGGAGAAGTAACCTCCTACATTAATTTGGTCAAGAACAAGGAAAGTCAGCAAGAAACATAACAATCAGGAAAGACGCCATAGGGGCACCCGGATTTGAATCAGGGACCTCTCGATCTGCAGTCGAACGCTCTACCACTGATCTTACCCCCCCCCCCATTCCGTATTTAAAATTAATGACTATGTTGAACTATAATTGTAAATAATTCACTGTAAAATGGGTGGTATCTTGGCAATACATCATGTGCATTAGAATAAGATCATGTTCACTTAGACACCAAGTCGCGTCTCTAAGAAAGACATGTCATGTCCAACTGTCACGTCTTTATGCAAGACTCTCAAAACAAGTCAGTTCCATCAATCAAGACCTGTTCGTTTAAAGAGCCATTTGAGACAATGACTTGTGGAAGACATGGCTTCGAAATCTTAAATATTGTGTTTTCATTTTTTCTTTTTTCTTTGATTTCTCTTTTGAAGACATGTCTATTGTCAAGACATGTCCTTAATACGTTCAAAAACACCGTTTTTAATAGTGTCCCAAATTAGCTTACTTGTCCGTGTACTTCCTTTTTTAGCCCACCTGTCTATGACGTAATATGTAATTTGTTTGTTGGAAATGGACAAATATAGTGGTATACATTCAAGCACAATTTGTCTAGCTGGTTTCAAATTTACCCCTGACATGTTTACCCATTATTTTACATGTTCCGCACAATTTTCCAGAGGTTGGATACAAAACTTCTGATTCAGTATCGTCAAACTTCGAGAGAGGGGTTCTCATTTATGACCCAAGCCAGTAATGACTGAATGTCGATAAAAGATGCGATTTTTGTTTTTTGTTTCATTTGCTTTTTTTATTTAGTTAACTAATTTATTAGTTTGTTTCGCTAAAAAATTAGCGCACATGAATTTGTTCAGTAAAAGACAAAATATAGGGAAATCGAAGAAGTAATACCCTCCTGCAGAATTGTAACAAATACAAAGAAAGAATCACAGAAACATAACATCAGGAAAAGAACTCAGGGGGCACCCGGATTTGAACCAGGGACCTCTCGATCTGCAGCTCTACCACTGACTATACCCTCACTCCTTAAGAAAAATGATATGTTGACTATATGTGTAATACACTGTAAAATGGTAGTATCTTGGCAAAGACAACATCATCTACAAAGTCAGTTTTTAGACACATGTCCAACTAGAATACAACCAAGTCGGTCTCTAAGAAAGAAGTCATGTCCAAATGTCACGTCTTTTGCAAGACTCTCAAAACAAGACCTTCAGTTTCATAAGACCTGTCTTTGAAGCCAAGTTTTGAGACCTGACGTGGTGGTAGTACATAGCCTCGAATCAAATTTAACACCCAAATTGTGATTCCATTTTTCTATTGTTCTTGATATCTATTTTTGAAGACATGTCTATTGTCAAGACTGTATTAATAAGGTTCAAAGACAAAAAAAACCGTTTTTACAGTGTCCAACTTAGCTTACTTGTCCGTGTACTTCCTTTTTTAGCCCAACCTATGTCGTAAGTTTGTTTATTGATGAGACAATAATAGTGGTGGTATCAATCGAGCACAATTTTGTGTTCTACTGATTTAAATTACCCCTATCCCCTTATTTACAATGTTCCTCACATTTTACGGTAGCCATTTCATATAGAAGTCCCAAGATGCAAATTGGTATTGCCATTTAATTTCCTTCAAGCGCTACTGGGGCACACATCACACAGTGAATGGACGGAACATGTATACCCTCCTTTCATCTTGATACTTCTATTGAAACGTCCCCCATTTTCCCAGAGGTTTGACCCCAAAATTCTGATCAGCACCGTTTAAACTAACTTCGAAAACGGATTCTCATTCATGGCACCAAAACCAATATGACTGGAATGTCGATAAAATCATTTTGTGATGTGTTGATTTAATTTTTTGTTACTTGTAGAACTTAATTTAATCATCTTGTGTCAGCCACCAAAGAAATATCACACATGATTTGTTCAGCAAAGACAAATATAGGGAAAATCGGCAAATTAACTCCTCAGCAAATGTTCACAGCAGAAAGTCAAGCAAATGCATATAATCAGGAAACCAGGGGGAACCCGGATTGAAACCAGGAACTCTCGATGGCAGTCTAATGCTCTACTACACTGAGCTATCCCCATCGAGATTTAAAATATATGTTGAATATAATGTGGAAATAATTCACTGTAAGTAGCGGTATCCTTAATATATCGGCTTGTTTCACTAAAAAAATGTCGCACGTGAATTTGTTTAGCAAAAGACAATAGGGTAAATAAAAAGTAAAATCTTACACCATGTATTCAAAGACCAACAAAAGGTCACGCAAATGTATATATCAGTGAAATAACTCACAGGTGGCATTCGATTTGAACCAGGGACCTTCTGCGATCTGCAGTCTAAATGCTCTACCACTGAGCTATAACCCTTTGGCTAACTAATTCACCCCCCCATTGAGTGTTAGAAATGACATGTAATATATGGGTGTAAATAACAAACTGTAAAATGGTGGTTTCTTGCTTGGCAATAGATATATCACGTGAAGCTTGTTTAAAGGGGGATGGTCCGATTTAAATAGATAAAGTTTCCATCTTGATAGAATGGCCTTCACCCAAAAAAACCCATCTGTAAAGTTTCTCGCCGATATTTCAATCCGTGTTGACGTGAGAGCTAGAAACGTGATTTTGTTAGCCCCATAGAGTACTGTGTAATATTAATATTGGTCGACCAAAACGGAGTACACTTTCGCTCATAACCTCCAAACCAAACATCCTTTAACCCTAAGATTTCACAGGGTAAATGAGAAAAATAGTATACTTCTGATACCAAAATTTTGACCACTTCCGGTAAAATTTGGGGTTCTGGGGAGGGGGCTATTAGCGATCGGCCCCGGGATCGGGCCATGGACCTTTAAGATACATGTCCAGTTAAACACCAAGTCGCGTCTCTAAGAAGGACATGTCATGTCCAAATGTCACGTCTTTTGCAAGACTCTCAAAACAAGACACTTCAGTTTCATAAGACCTGTCTTTGAAACCAGTTTTGAGACATGACTTGGTGGAAGACATGGCTTCGAATCTTAAATATTGTGTTCTCATTTTTCTATTTTCTTTCGTTTCTATTTTTGAAGACATGTCTATTGTCAAGACATGTCTTAAATACGGTTCAAAGACACCGTTTTCACAGTGTCCAACTTATCGTACTTGTCCGTGTACTCCATTTTTGAGCCCACCTCTATGGCGTAATATGTATTGGTTTGTTTGAATGAGACAAATATAGTGGTATACATTCGAGCACAATTTGTCTAGCTGATTTCAAATTTACCACTGTACTAATTTTACCCATTATTTTACAATGTTCCTAACATTTTCCAGAGGTTGGATCCATAAATTCTGATTCAGCATCTTTCAAACTTCGAGAGAGGGATTCTCATTTATGACCCAAAAACCAATATGACTGATGTCGATAAATATGCGATTTTTGTTTGTTTATTTACTTTGTTGTTATTTAGTATAACTGAATTTATCAGCTTGTTTCGCTAAAAAAATTATCGCATATGAATTTGTTCAGCAAAAGACAAAATATAGGGAAAATCGGAGAAGTATAACCTCCTACAGGAATTGTGCACAGACAAGAAAGACACATAACAATCAGGAGAAAACTCATAGGGACACCCGCATTTGAACCAGGGACCTCTGGATCTGCAGTCGAATGCTCTACCACTGAGCTATACCCCACTCCGTATATATGTGTAAATAATTCACTGTAAAATGGTGGAATCTTGGCAATAGACACATCATGTGCAGTCTGTTTTAAGACACATGTCCACTTAGACACCAAGTCGCGTCTCTAAGAAGGACATGTCATGTCCAAATGTCACGTCCTTTTGCAAGACTCTCAAAACAAGACACTTCAGTTTCATAAGACCTGTCTTTGAAGCCAGTTTTGAGACATGGCGTGGTGGAAGACATGGCGTCGAATCTTAAATATTGTTTTTTTCATTTTTTCTATTTTCTTTGATTTCTATTTTTGAAGACATGTCTATTGTCAAGACATGTCTTAAATACGGTTCAAAGACACCGTTTTTACAGTGTCCAATTTAGCTTACTTGTCCGTGTACTCCCTTTTTGAGCCCACCTCTATGGCGTAATATATATTTGTTTATTTGAATGAGACAAATATAGTGGTATACATTCGAGCACAATTTGTCTAGCTGATTTCAAATTTACCCTTATACTAATTTTACCCATAATTTTACAATGTTCCTAACATTTTCCAGAGGTTGGATCCAAAAATTCTGATTCAGCATCTTTCAAACTTCGAGAGAGGATTCTCTTTTATGACCCCAAAACCAGTATGACTGATCTCGATAAATATTCGATTTTTGGTTATTTACTTTTTTGTTATTTAGTATAACTGAATTTATCAGCTTGTTTCGCTAAAAAAATTATCGCACATGAATTTGTTCATCAAAAGACAAAATATAGGGAAAATCGGAGAAGTAACCTCCTGCAGGAATTGTGCAAAGACAAGAAAGTCAAGCAAAGAAACATAACAATCAGGAAAAGAACTCACAGGGGGTTGGATCCGAAAATTCTGATTCAGCATCTTTCAAACTTCGAGAGAGCACTGTTAAAAAAGTTTCCGTAAATTTACGGAAATTTCTGGCAGCAGTATTTCCAGTCATTTTTAGGGTAAATTTACAGAAATTTCTGTCAATTAACGGAATTTGACAGTAATTTTACAGAAATTTGTCTCATATTATGGAAAAAATGTGTATTTTAACAGAATTTTTCCGTAATTTAAAATTATGGAATCAAAAAAAAAACAGTCCGGAAATATTGCTGCCAGAAATTTTTGAAATATTTCCGTAAATTAACATTTTTTATGTTTTTTGTTTTTTATTTTTATTGTTTTTGTAAAACAGATTTTCCGTAATTTTACGGAAAATCTGTTTTCTTAGTTTACGGAAATTTTTAACAGTGAGGGATTCTCATTTATGACCCAAAAAACCAATATGACTGATGTCGATAAATATGCGATTTTTGTTTGTTTATTTACTTTGTTGTTATTTAGTATAACTGAGTTTATCAGCTTGTTTCGCTAAAAAAAATTATCGCACATGAATTTGTTCAGCAAAAGACAAAATATAGGGAAAATCGGAGAAGTAACCTCCTGCAGGAATTGTGCAAAGACAAGAAAGTCAAGCAAAGAAACATAACAATCAGGAAAATACCTCACAAGGGGCACCCGGATTTGAACCAGGGACCTCTCGATCTGCAAAAAAAATTAACGCACGTGAATTTGTTCAGCAAAAGACAAAATATAGTGGAAAGTAACCTCCTACTGCAATGTGTTCAAAGACAAGAAAGTCAAGCAAATGTATATAATCAGGAACACTAAATCACAGGGGGTACCCGGATTTGAACCAGGGACCTCTCGATCTGCAGTCGAATGCTCTACCACTGAGCTATACCCCCATTGAATTTTTAAAAAGATATATTGAATATACGTGCAAATAATTCACTGTTAAATGGCGGTATCTTCTCAATAGACCGTATTCAATATGACGTCAGCCACCAGACATGTTGGTGGACAAGATGCATACATTCCAGGACTACAATACATTAAGCTGTCAATCGATCCATATTTAGCGATTGCGCAGGGATCATTGACAGGTGAATGTATTGTAGTACTGGAATGCGTCTATCTTGTCCACCAACATGGCTGGCTATTGAATACGGTCTATAGACACATCATATGAAGCCAGATTTAAGACACATACCAAGACACGTCTCCATGCAAGACGTGTCCAAGTGTCACGTCTTTTTGCAAGACACTCAAACACAAGACAATTTCATAAGACCTGTCTTTGAAGGAATCAATATTGTAATACTTCCTTTGCATCCTTGGGAACGTCTACCCATTTTACAGAGGTTGGATCCAAAATTCTGATCCAGCATCTTTCAAACTTCGAAAATGGGATTCTCATTTATGGCACCAAAACCAATATGACCGATGTCTATAAATGTGCGATTTTTTAAAATATTTTTTGTTACTTAGTAGAACTTAATTTATCAGCTTGTTTCACTAAAAAATATCGAACATGAATTGTTCAACAAAAGACAAAATATAGGGGAAAGTAACCTCCAACTGCAATGTGTTCAAGGACAAGAAAGTAAAGCAAATGTATATAATCAGGAAAACTAACTCACAAGGGGCACCCGGATTTGAACCAGGGACCTCTCGATCTGCAAAAACAAATTATCGCACGTGAATTTGTTCAGCAAAAGACAAAATATAGGAAAAATCGGGAAAGTAACCTC
>JAMKCH010015458.1:0-92423 GCA_023653785.1 Ophioderma brevispina
TGGAATACATACACACACATCATACGGAATGCGCACACCCTCGAAATACCCCCCTCTGCTTTTCAAGCTAGGGGGGATTTAAAAATAGAACCTCCACCAGTCCTCTTTTCTAGCTTCTTGGCATATTTTGCCCTGCAAGGTGATACGGCTAGGAAAATCATCCAAAAGCATACTCATTTCAAGCGCCCTCCGCAGGCAAAAAGTATGCTTAAAATGTTTCAATACCACCGTCTGAGGCGATCGTTCGACTCTTTTTGAGTACGCAAAAAAGGCGGCGGAATGTGCATGTCTCTTGGACATAGAAAACAGAGGGACTGTTTTAGTTTTTGCAAACAGTAATCCAATCACTTTATAATTTAATTTGACAAGGGAAAACAAAGGATACTGAATTGGAAACAGTGTGCCTCAAAAATGCAGAACGTTTCAATGTCCACAATTGTACACATAAAATCATTTCCTAACATGCGTTCAAAATTTTAGATATGCAAATTAATAATTCTCTAATACTTCAATCGCCGATATCTCGAAATGTGATTTTGGTCGATTGGCTTGTTTCGAAGATTCGTGGACGATACTATATAAACATATATAGGGGGAAAATCTTAGGTTAACTCTCGTCAACCTGGGCCATTTTTGTAAATGCCGGGGGGAGGAAGGGGTGTTACCACTCCTGTGATTTTCCTTATACACATCTGTTTCCCTAAAGTTGCTACCACAGGATAGAGTAGTGTGTATTCTTTTTTTGGTATATAAAAAAGTAACAACCTTCCCATTGAGGAAGCCAGAAGGGAAAGAAAAAAAGGAAAGACAAGGGTGGGGGGGAAGGGAGAGCACAGAAACACAAGACAAAAAAAAAAAGGGAGAGGACAAAAAGCGAGGAAAGAATGGAAAAGAACACCAAGTATGCGTACTTTACACATAAAGACAGTGACACACAAAACGAACGAAAATTGCTTGACGCCCATTACATGCCTAATATCCAAGACATTTATACTCTCCCATTCATATTTCACCCATTATACACCGCACACCTACATAATAATAAGTTAAAGGCTGCAACGAGAGACTTTGAGGCACCCAAACATTTTGTTGTAAGTTGAACACTCAGTAGATCTTCCGCCTGCATTCCGCCACAGAAATGTCCCAAAAGAGAGAAAAAAGGCCGATTTGGATTTGCCTATATTTCAATGTAAAGGATAGGCTGAATGTCGTATCTGCTTCCACACACGAAATCAAAATTTTCACAATGTTGGCACCAAAGAAGAAACATCCCTCGGTGCATCCCCCTTCAGATGGGGAATTTTTTGATGGAAAGCCCTACATCAGGGCAAAAACAGTTACTTTAATGTTTCTAAGGGGAGAAACGATATGCGAAATCTCTCGATGGCCACCTTTAATTTCCATTCTCCAATTTTAACCAAATACAAAAAGATTTAGGAAAAATGAGAAATTAACCAACTTAGACCTAACACTAGTATAAAATTACACAAGGTATATAAGGGAAATTTGACATAACCCTAATATCACACCCCTTTAGGGCTTAAAGGCTAGCAACTAACTCGTGTTGCTACTTGTTTCGCTCTTGTTGGCGGCCCAAGAGGACTAGATAGGACAAGTCAAAAACACACAAATCCACCACCCCAACACCCCCATAGCTTCCACCCCTTCTCCCAATACACATCGAAAAAAAAAAAAATCAATCACCCCATCATAAGTTAAATAAAGAAAGAATAAGAAACTGAAAATTTGTAAAAATTTACTGACTCAAAAAAAATCACTACTATTCTAAAATGCTCTGTGTATTATTAGATCATTTCCCCTATATAAAGTCCAAAGCACACCATGAAAATAGATACTCCGGGCTATTTGTTGCCTGAACTTTGTTCAGGCAGAGACTTAGTAATCACTGTTCTGTCTGTCCGTCATCTGTCTGATCTGTGCTGTCTGTCCGTCCATCCACGTCACTGCTTGTGTAAGATTTATCTGTAAGGGCTACGATGATGTGTAATTGGTGGGAAAGAAGAGTTCTCAAACCTGATTAGGATTTTGGGTGTAAAATATGATAATAAGTATCTAGTGGCATAATTATGAAACAGGTGTGGACAAGTTTCTGGCGTTTCGTAAGGCGTATAATGATGTGACTTGGTGAAAGAAGCAGGCTGAGGAGTTCTCGACCTGATTAGAGTTGGGTGTATGTATTTGGGCAAATTAGGTATGCAAATGAGCTAAAATTATGTCAAGGTCTGCAGAAGAACTTGTTGGGAGGGGACCATAAGGAATCTTTGCTGTGTGCTTTTATGGCCGACCATGGACTGAGCTTGTGATACACTGGCCAACACTCTTCAGTCCTTGGCAGAAGCCACTGGTCGGTGAGTTGGTGAAATGCAGCCGTGCTGTCCTACGACGAAACCCGATAAGAGATTACGGTCAAGGACTCAGTGAGTGTTGGCCAGTACAGTATTATAGCCTCCCATTTTTGGTAGTAAATGCAAATTAAAAAAAAAATCTCACCAGTAAGTTGTTTGATATCAGCAGTACAAACTCTCCGTAGCCTACCGGTTGTACAATCGTGACCAGGCCATGGCATTCAAATAGCTTGGCAATGACTTGAAATTCGGCGAATCATGAAAGTACCGGTCACAAACTATTTGGCATTTATTCTCCGATAACTCAAATACCCAAGGTCTGCGAAGAAGAAACGATTATTTTATTCATGCACGGTCTCAAAAATATATCCTTGTACTTAAATGCGTGACCGAAGAAATGGAAATGCCCCTTGTAGATTGAATTCGGCAGTGTACACGGTTCTTAATACATTCACAGTGCCATCGCCGATGTGTAAACACAGTTAGCTGAAACATCGACACTTCGAAAAATGGTCGATCTTCGGCCCGCCGACCTTCGGAAATTTACTACGTCACGGGAGGGAATTCCTAACTGTTGATCCTTATATGGAATTAATTATTATACGACACTCAAGCGGCAGTTGGAAAGGGAGTTGGATTTATAATGAGAATTTGATACGTACGGCTTATAGGGACAAAGTTGTTTAGTTGCATTCAGGGATGTCATGACCTATTGGTCCATGACCTCTGACTGGCAGGTGTGCACCAGGGTTGACCAGTTGGGTAGCCCCCAAAAGTTTATTTGTAGTCAGTGGTATTAAGTGGTCTGTATGATGGTTTCTGATGGACATGAGCCATAGCTCCAGAGTGCAGGTTTTTTGAGTCGTGGTGGTAAGTATGGAACGGAGGATATAACCCCTCACCGGGGAGAGGGGGGGGGAATCGTAATCGTCCCTATAGAAAACCATTCTTGAATTTCTGTTGTGCACGACAGAAATACTAAATCATCTATTATTACATAAAGACAACGAATTTGCTATTCAATTCAGATGTGATCTCTAATGCATATGGAGCATTCCAATATATGTAAAAAACCAGGGTTTGGAAGAGAAAAAAAATGAGGCACTTCGTTATGGAAATGTCCTCATGTCTCTTTAAACCCCCCTGCGGTGCGGGTTTTAGAATTGGCCCGATGGTCCCCTGCATGTCGTTATAAAAAGGCGACTAACTAAAAGGGGCAACTCGTCTGTATTTGACAAACAGACGGGTTGTATTAAAATTAGGCTTATATTATAAAATGTGCTAATGATTTCGACTGTTGTAATTGTATTTATTAAGATGTTCTGTTGTGGATTACTCGTTTAAGTACATGTATAGCTTAAACTCAATTAACATGAAAAACCAAACAATTTATCAATTACCATTTGTTACATATGTAAGACCACCTATTTTTTTTTTTTTTTGTAATAGTAATAAATAGATACATGTATTAGGGTTTCTACTGTATAATTGTTGTTGTAATTTTAAAAATCTATCAGTTTGGGCATATTGCCCAAGTGTATTGGAGCCATTATAAAATTTACATGTATGAGACAATCTGTTTGGTCTGTAAGGGGATCTCATGTTTGCATTGTTCTTATGTGATTGTCGATTATCTGTATTTGAAGTTGAAGGTTTTGCTTGGTACATGGATGAGTGATGACCTTGTCATCAGTCTATGATGTGGTAGTTATAAATGTATCAGTATATCTTTGAAACTTAGTTTGTTATGTTGATGTTGGTGATGCATGTTTTATAAGTGTATCTTTGCAAATAGTTGGTTTATCTTGTTTATATTAATGGATAGGTGATGCTCTGGTTCATCACTGTATGATTGTGTATTCCTTTGTAATTGTTGAATTGTAATTTGAATGAAATGAATTTTTTAATGATTGCTGTTTTTTTTATATTTTAATGTAAATGACAAAGTTAATGACACGATATAAACACAATTGTGATTGGAGTTGTCGTTAAAACTTTAATACTCACTCACTCACCTCATGTCTCTTTAAAGGAAGAAAATGAAAGTCAGTCGTATGTAGCAAACCTAGCTTGTGTGAATGTGACAAAGTCATAAACTGACATTATTGGGTAAAATGAGTTCTTATAAATATGGATAAAAACACAATCATGCCATAACACCCATCTCAAATCATAGTAAAAACAATGTTTATAAACAGAAATAGACATTTTAAAAAACAATTAGAAAACAAAATGGGATTGCAACACAAAAAAGCCTTCTTTTCTGCAAAAGACAAATATGACTTTGTTGTACTCACATGACGAATAAAGCAATACCAGCACATGCCTGAGATTATTTTAAAAAAAAAAAAAAGCTTTTTTTTTCTGAAATATTCACCATTAGCGGTGTGATATAATCCTAGAGATATACCTATCTGGACTATCTGGTCAGTCCAGTTCTGTAACACCCTCTTTTGAAATCATCCTCCTGGAAGTTTAGAAAACAAATTATTGCCAATTTGAGAAACAGGGGAACTTACCTCGAGTCAATGTGATAAAGATAAGCACTGCATTTCTTATTGAGAGTTTATAGTGATCTGAGAGTCTTCTCTTAGCGTGTCCACAAGTCTTGTGGTAAAGGCTTGTGGTGCGGGTTCAGCTAGGATTTAATCGACTGAGTTGTTGCGCTGCTACGGACGCTCCTAACATGGCCCAGAGTTTGTACTGAGCGATCAGAACTTCCAAAGGTCTCTGGTTCTAAATATTGGAGGGCCTGTGGGATGTGTATTTATAATTTATTTAGACGTATGCATTTCATTTTTTTAAAATTGCCTGCTAACATGTTGTTTCTTTTAATTTTATATGATTTTAGACACAATTTTGATGAGCGTTGGGTTTTGAACGTTTTTTTTTTTTCAGACGTGTGTCGTTTTTAATAAAGGATGCAGGCTACGCATGTTTGGGGCTGATGGGTATTTGGTGGGGGAGGGTGCGGGCAGACTTAAAAAGGTGGACTTTTTAACCCTTGTGCTAGCACCAGGGTTATAGCTATGACCGCACGAGGAATGTAGTACCCCAATTTGCTGTGTTGTGGTTTGTATATCACGGGCTACCTTTCTTTCTTGATCGTTTATTTATGGTGACAAAATTTTGGAAGTGGGTAGGGGAGGCAGGGGTCAGGGATGCTATAAAGCGATCTCCCCAAAAATGCGGGGTGTCATTTGGTTCCGTTTGGAGTGTTTTTTACACTCAAAGCCCAGAAATTTTAGCTTGCACAAAAGTCATTGGCCTTGTGTGCATTTTCTTGGTGGATGGCAAGGCATACCATGAGGCAAAGTATACAGTGTGCAACTTATGCTCAAAGTAGTATAAAGGGCCTTCTTGATAATCTGGTATTATGTCTTTCAAGTTAACCATTTCACTAATTAGCATTGAAAAGATTTACTACCAGGTTTAGCACTTTAGACATTTGACCTTATAACAGGCTTCCATGGTCACACTCACTCTACCTCTGGAAAAGAGGGAATATATTTGAAAAACTATGACCCCCGTCACACTGCAAAAATCTCTATTTCGACGAAGAGATTAGTAATCTTGATTAGTTAATAAAGCGCGTTGTCCACACTCACTTAATTAAGATACGATTGTGTACACACCAGTAGGAAACTAACGAAGATCGAAACAAGCGTCTCTGCACCAGCAGTCTTAATAACCAATGTTCACTTCTTAAAATAAAAAATGTTTATATTAACTCCATGTCTTCATTACAGAACTCCGCTCATTAGCAATTTACTACAATCAATTTCCCCCACATTATATGTGAAAATTAAAAGAGCTGCAAAAATTGTTAATTTGTTTGGAAAGAGGAACATTACACAGGACAAACATGATGATGTTGATACCATACGTGCTAATTAAATTTCAAGTTACATTGCCTCTTGAGAGAGGCCAATTCCAATAACTGGAATCACTTGGCAGTAAATTTCATATGGTTGTTATCTAGGTAAAAATGAAATGTTATACCTTCAATTAGCACCTCTTCCAATCACCATTAGGGTTGTCCTTAATATCTTCATCCCAGAGTATTCTTTCAGTATAGTCACTTGACCCTGCGGACTTGACCCCTACTGCTTTCAAAACTTTTAGACTTTCAAAAACTAGCATGGTTATTTATATATTTCAAGTCATTTAATCTTCATAGGACTCTTAGTTGTGGGAGTATTAGCTGAACCAATACTTTAGGTCAGAACAAGTATTGTAGGGCCTCCCTTTCCCAACACCAAACATTTGTTATGCATGTAGAAACATAATTTGTTTTTGAAAAAATAAATATAAACAAGTAGTTGAAATACTCTCTTATCACAAAAACTTGTCAGGCCCTTAGACTATTTAAATTATGTACATATTATTTAATGTGGCCAATGAAATATTTGTAAAAATAGACAAGTGATATATAGCCTATTAATACAGAGTCAATTGGTCTTTTCCCAATATATTTTATCGTCATATCAAATAAGAAACATAATTTCTATACATATTGATTTTTCACTTGGATCTTGGAGAGTTGTAATGACATGGGTTTGGAATGTTTTTTTTGTACCCAAACTTTGTTATTGTCTAGGCATAAGAGTAGAGACCCGGTGGTGTCACTCATATTGACCATGTGTCCGCATGAGCGTTCCCTTTTTCGCGGGTAAAAAGGGTGTATTTTGGAAAGTATGTTCGCGAAAACATAAGCTAACATAAATGTAGCGATTTTGTAATTAAAAAAATGTCCTTTTTGTCGACGAATTGTACTCAATATTTTGAAAAAGGGTTAATTTTTTGTGGCAAGACGAAAATGTGAAATCCTTAGAAATCTTACCAATTTCTCGCTTAATTTAATCCAGATACATTTTGTTAATGTTTTGCCCCAAACTTTTCGGACAACTCAGGGCCCTGGTTACAAGTCCGCTGAAAGGTACAAGTCGAATACCGTTACATTTCATGCATCCTGTAAGCAGGGGCTTCCCAATGTCTTTTGTTACTCCAACTCAATGCCCCAGGCTAGAGGACGTTGATTCCATGGGTCTTCAAGCGATATCATAATGCAGCTGGTCTGTGGAACCAGACAAGCAGGGTACTCTTTAATTCATCATGGTGCTGACCATAAAGTCAAGGGCAACGTTTTGTCTCGAATGCCGCCGACCTGCAATGAATTTGTGCTGGAAATCAGGGTCAATTAAGTGTGCGTATTGCGGCTGTCCTCCAGGAGTATAATGTTTTATATTGAAAAGTGCCTGGACTTTTCTTCTTGATGTTTTTTAATTTTGCTGTATAAGAAATGTCATGATAAGAATGGAGCAACTGTTGTAGCTTGTTGCATGGTTGTGCGCAATGCAAGCAAGCATTTAAGTGACTTAACTCCTGAATTGTTCACACAAGGCTATTTTTTTATATCGGACTGATATTTTGAAATTGGGACAATTCAATGTACTTTTCGGTTATTTGAATTCATTCAGTTTACTTTTCTTTATTTGTTTCCTCAATATTCATATATTAAAACCCCGGTGGTCTGTCTGTCTGTCTATCTGTCTGTCCGGTGTGTCTTGACCGCGTCTATTTTCTCGGAGAGGGTCGCACGTCCTGAACACTTGGTGGGCGGGGTGCCACCTTGACCAAACGAAACCAGTTTTGTATGGGTTTAGTGAATCAAAGGTCATCGGGTCTAATTCGATGTCAAAAGAGGTCAATAGACCTGTCAATTATCTCGGAGACCGAGGGTCGGCACTTCCTGAAACTTGGTGGGTGGTGCCCCTTGACCATCCGAAGACCGGGTTTGTATTGGTTAGTGGCATCAGGTCATCAGGGGTCATTCAGGTCAACAAGTCAACTGGGGGGTAAACGTTGGTGGTATGGACATGAAACTTGGGGGGTGGGGTCGATTTTTTTTTGATGCCGAAAATTGGTGAAGGTCACGACAAGGTTCTTAGGGGTCATTCAGGTCAATGAGGTTAACGTGGTTTCTCGTAGACCGAGGGGTGCACGTTCCTAACACTTGGTGGGTGGGTGCCGCTTGACCGTCCGAAGACCGAGGTTGTATTGGTTAGTGGTTAAAGGTCTCAGGGGTCATTCAAGGTCAACGAGGTCCCCCCCCCAAATGGGGTAATCTTGGTGTATGGACATGAACACTGGAGGTGGGGGTCGATTTTTGATTCCGACAATGTGAAGGTCACAACAAGGGTCATCAGGGGTCATCAGGTCAAATGAGGTTAAACGTTGTTTCTCGGAGCCGAGGGTCGCTCGTTCCTGAAACTTGGTGGGTGGGGCCCTCTTGACCACCCGAAACCGAGGTTGTAATTGGTTGTGATAAGGTCATCAGGGGTCATTCAAGTTCAAATGAGGGTCAATGGGTTAAACAATTGGTGTATCCAACGAAACTTTGGTGGTCGGTGGTCGATTGAATCCGCCATTTTGAATGTCAACGACAAGGTCACCAGGGGCCATTCAAGGTCGAATGAGGTAACGGTTGTATGGGACATGACCTTGGAGGTGTGGGTCAATTGTTTGATGCAAAATTTTGAGTCATGACCCGGTCATCAGGGGTCATGCACGTCAAATGAGGTCAACAGTGTATGGACATGAAACTGGGAGTGTTGGGGTCGATTGTTGATGCCGAAAATTTTAAGGTCACGACAAGGTCATATGGGTCATTCAAGGTCAAAGGAGGTCAAAGGAGTAAATGTTGGTGTATGGACATGCAACTTGGAGGGTGGGGTTGGTTGTTGATGCCAGCAATCTTACAGGTCACAAGGTCATCAGGTGTCACTTAGGTCAGAGGTCATTGGGTAAACTTTGGTGTTATCCAGATGAAACTTGGTGGGGACCAACATTTGTAAAGGTCATTAGAGGTCATTCCAGGTCAAAGACACTGTGAAACCTGCGGGTCATTCATGCCAGGTGATCAGTGGAAACCCAGGAGCGTGGATCACGAAACCCAGGTGATTGCGAAAACCCAGGAGATCGCGAAAACCCAGGAGATCGCGAAAACCGGATGATCGCAGAACCCAGGAGATGCGAACCAGGAGATTGCGGAAAACCCAGGTGATCGCGAAAACCAGGTGATCGAGAAAACCGGGAACCGGCCTAGTTAGGCTTAAAGATGGTATTAAAACAGCTAAAAACATGCAAATCATTATAACATTAAAAAAAGAAAAATATTGGTTTTGTGTGTGTATTGAAATGCAAAAACAGGGGTGATGTTGTAAAAGGTAATTGAAAGCCAAAAAAAGTGGTTTTCAAGGTTAATTTGATACCCGTTTCATGTAAAAAAAGGGGAAATTTACGAAGAATGTACTTGAAACTAAGCGAGAAAAATGACAAAATTTTTGACCTTGGGGAACAATCATGCGTTAAGCATTTGAATGGAAGTGAAACCACCGGGGTAGAGACCAATGTTTACCCATTTTACAAAAGTCAAATTCTGTTTGTGTTCCTTTACAAAAACCGATTTTCCCCTGATTTCGTCTATGAAAAATCAATGAAAATGACCAAATCACAGTCAACGACTGTGGAGAAATTATCAGTCATTGAGTCATGGAATGTTCACAAAAAAAAAAAAAACAAAAAAGGTTGGGCCTTCCACGCCGACTCGTCCGGTGGACTAATCATCTCGAGATTACAACAGACAATTTGAAAAGAACAAACGGCATTTGAAAAGCTATAAGATTGTGCCTTTGAAGGTGCCGGTGATTAAGTATCATGTCCAACAACTGTATTTGTAATTTGCCAAAGAGGCACTTTTTCACTTATACAAGTTTTGAGACAGGCTGTAGATACTGCTGCTATCATAAGCAAGGGTTTACATGTATCGTTGATGCTCTCGTTTGGTAAAAGAGGATCTAACTCCCTTAAATGGTCCTTTTGGAGACTTTTTGAACATCTAATTCCTAAAAACTGGACGTTTGTCAACATTTCTCTTAAAATTTTGACCTTTTTATCAAAAAGTAAGCAGAATGACCTTTTTTGCCCTTTGGTGGATCCCTCCCCACACACACCACCACAATTGCACCATGTATATGGCCTGTTAAATGATCATAATGATTTGTACTATTCTGTTTGTCATTTTTTTATCAGTACAACTGCAAGCAGAGCAAAATAAATTTGCATAAGGCTGTTGTAAAGGTGCTTGTTCCCATCCAATTTATGTCTATTGGGTTCTCTAATTGATAAAAGAGCATGGCACCTGCAAATAATGCCCCATCAAGTACACTGTGGGAAACAAACTTGCATTTTATGTAGAAACCAATAATGCCATTGCAAAGCCCTATCAATACTGTGCTAATATTGATGGTTATCCATGGTATATCTTGGTAATGAAATTGATTTGAGGGCTTAAATTTTCAGGCGACAAGTGAGAAAATATGCCGTTATTGATATTCAAAATACGATTACTAATTCTGGGTAAATCAGGGGGGCTCCCAAAGATGATCAGAACAAGCACCTTAAAATGAACACGGGTATATGTGCAAAATGATAGATCAAAGCTTCTCTTCATAAAAATAAATGCAAAGATAAAATCATAATGAACAGGGCCGTACGCGGATTTATTTTGGGGGGTGCGGGGGGACTTAGAAAAAGTGGACCTTTTTCCTTAAAGTGGACCTAACCCCGCTAAAAAATCCGTTGGGGCCTTTTTCAATCATTTTAATCACCAAAAAAGTGGACTTAATTTCGTGTCAAAATTTCTCAAATTTGGACTTTTTATCAAAAAATCAGCAAAAAGTGGACTTTTACCCCTTGTGTCGTTAACGGGCTGTTCATAAATGTTAAACCGAACTTATCAAATTAAGAGAAAAGATCCATCCAAAATAAGGGACACTTATCTTTGAAAACTAGTAATATTGTTAAATGTGTTCTTACCTATCTGTTTGGATTTGTAGTAAGGAGGTCAATAACTGGTTTTGTACCATTTTGATGCTCGGTCATTGAAGTCATTGTTGCAGTGACATTTTCCAGTTGTGGTCATGGCATTGTATGTTAAAGTAACGATTTGATTTCATGGAATTTGCCATTTGAGTTTGTGTGCTAGCAATACTTTCTGGTGCTCTGGATTTAAGTCAAGGAGTTTACGCATTCCAGTCGGTATTTGCGATTGGTCTGGGGTTGCCAACAATGACATTCGGGTGCTTTGATTTCAGTCCAAGGAGTTGGGCCATCTGAGTTCTGGATAGTTTCCATTGAGCTGTGTGTGTTAGCCATATGACTCTGGATGGTGGTTATTTCCTTCAAAGGATTAGTCATCTCATCCTGGTTTAGTGTTTGGTCTGAAGTTCTCTTGTTTCTGGAGTAGAGTTATGACCTGGTTTGTTTCTCCGGAAGTTCACTGTGCGATCTTCCCGCAAGATGCTAATTCCCAGCACTGAAGCTGTGTTATTAATAAGTATTTCATTGTGCTCACCTGATCAGCCTTTTGGTCCTTCAACGATGCAGCCAATTGAAGCATATATGGTGATATATTGGTGGTGTTTTCAAGTAGAGAAATGATTTGAGGAAGTGAATGTGATATGGCTGCCATTTGACTGTTAATGCTGTGTAGAGTTGCCAGCACAAACAGCAGAATAAAGGCATATTTTATTGTTGCCATTATGATGATGAAAGTGTTTTTCCTCTGTTGTTAATTTTAGCTGGTATAATTGGCCCAAACTGCCTGATAAGGTGAAGTTATCCAGATTGAGTATTTTAATATAATTTCCTGGTTTATTCACACATATTCCAAAGTTTGGCCCAATCCCAATACACATGCGATATAAGATTTTCTGGTATACTGATTTCTTGGCTCCAAACAGTCAGCACATGACCTTTGTGTATTGATGACCTTCTTTTGTGCAGGTATGCATCTCAGTGCACATAAGCCCAGTTGCTATGACAACTGAAGCATGAGAGTTGGGGCATAGACACTCTTTCATTTTACTTCATTTGGGGGTGAAAAAGAGAAACCAAATAAAAATCGGTCTTGCTATTTCAATATTCTTTCTTCATATCTGGGGAGAGTGTTTCAAGATTTGTACTGTTTTTATGTTGGGCCTAATTTTAGAACTTTGAATATATTTGTCAATTTAGTTTATGTTCAGAATTTACATTTTTAAGTACATCAGATCAGCATTATAGGGAAGCTTTATATCTACATAGAAGCAGTGCAGTAGAAGAACTTGTCTCTCATTATGCTGTTTTTTCTCTTTCAATATAGTGACCCCCTGCGGGTTAGGGGTTAAGAATAGGCCCGCTGTCCCCCCTTACATGTCGTAAGAGGCTACTATAAGGGGCAACTCGTCTGTTATTTGAACAGACGGGTTGTATTTAATTTAGGATTTTGTATTTTAAGGTTGTAGTAGTTTAAGATGTTCCATTGTATGACTGTATTTAGATCCACTTAAAAGTGTTAAAATATATATGATATTTTGTATTACTTGTATAAGTAGTTTAAATCTGTATCAGTTTGGGTATAATGCTCAAGTGTATTACCAAGAGACATTTATAAAATATACATATATATTAAGACCATCTATTTGGTCTGTATTTGCCTCAATGTTTCAATATTTTATTGTCTTATCCTGTTCTTTTTAAAAGGGATCTCATGTTTGCATGTTCTGATGTGATTGTTGATTATCTGTATATCCCACATTACATACTTCCCACCACGGCCTTAAAAATCGTACTCTGCTTTAATGCAGGCGTCACTTTGAAGCCTGGACCCACCCTCCTCACGGTCGCCAAATATCGCGCCCGACTCGACGTGATAAGACGTCGCCTCCATTACCGGCGGTCGCGTCGAAAACATCTCGAAATCGTGCATTTCAAACATTTCAACAACTTATATAATCACGGACCGTAATGTCAAGCAGAATGCATCGATCAAACTATTTGTTGTATCTGAGGCGAGATTGTGAATACTGTTGTAGAGACGGTCAAAACAATGTTTACACCACTGACCTCTATATAATGAGAGGTCAGTGGTTTACACGGCTAGGTAAATAAAATTGAATATTCATAGGATATCATCACTATCATAAAATATCAACTTCTCATGATCAAATCACGTCCAATCCCATTATCCCAAGTCATTATAAGTTACGAATATGGCAGAATGGCCAGTTGAAGTATTAATCAATTTATATTTATAAAAACAAGCTCTAAAAAATAATTAAAAATATGTTTCAAAGCACAAAAGACCGTACCTCATTAATATTCGTAACCATTTCTACGGCAAGGCCTTACTAAATGTTTTATCGTGATCTATTTGACAGAATTTCGTGATGAAATACGAAAATGCTTGAATTTTATTTATGTTGTTCCATGTTATAAACATTCTTATTATACAAACGCAACTTTAATTAAACATTTTGCCAGTTTTCATTACCGTTTTACGTAATAAAAAGTTGATAATATGAAAGAAAAACAGTTCGCCCTTGGAATGGAATCGTTCTAAATCGAGGAAAGTCGTTTCAACCCAGTGGGGCGGGGGAAGCGATGTGACGGACTGAGTGAATCTGCAGCTTGTGTAACGCTGGTGAGTAAAAGTCTTATTTTTCACCCAAGTTTTCAATCTATCGAAATACAAATATTTTCTAGACGTTTTTTAACGACTTTTTGATTATATGAAATATCAATGAAGGACACTGCAACGAACGCCCGGGAACCAACAACGGTTTACTTGCTGCAACTGACAGCTGATACGCAATCAAATCATGCATGTCAGTCATAAAATAATTTGACACAGGGACATGCGATGTGTATGAAATCATCGAATGAACGCATGTTCATGGAGATTCCAAGTAATTAGAATAAGAATTGTGCAGCACCAGATTTCGAAAATTTATGATTAGGCCCTTGAATGTGTAAAAACAACTGTCATTTATTTTAAATGTTTAAAAATATGAAATTTCAGAAAATATGCGCAAGTATGATTGAAACAGTAGTGAAGTTTGAACTATGTAATTTTCAGTATGGTGAAACGGTGGTGAAGCTCCAGATCTGCCAAAATTGACAAAAGTTGAAGCATCACCTTTGGAAAATAAAATCAAAGGCGTGACGCCTGGGAATAACAAATTGCAGATATAGTGATACCGTGCCTTTGTTTTTGTGTTAAAGCAAGTGAAGGAGTGGTGAAATCCTGACGTGATAAATAATTGGCCCAGGTGAAGAAAGGTGATGACGTGAGGAGGGTGGGTCCAGGCTTCAAAGTGACGCCTGCATTAAGGCTGATGTCCATCAGAATCCACCTTACAATGACCAAAACTTGTTTTGGGGTTGCCCATAGTGGCAACCCGGCCATACAGTGCCGCCATGGGTCAACAGCGGAGCGGAATACCTTTGACCTCGGATTTCGCTTTTCTGAAAAGCTGAAAGGCAACACCATTTTGGAATTCTTCCATCCTTTTTAGTGATTTTTCTTAGAACTGGCTAACTCAACGTAGTGAGTAGATAGCAAAGTGTAGAAACACCGATTGGTACTACTCTGGATATTTAATATATCCAACTTACATACTTACCACCACGGCCTTAAAAATCGCACTCTGATTTAAGCGATGGTCCCTCAGAATACACCGTACCACTGACCAAAACTTTGTTTGGGGTTGGCATATGGCAACCCGGCGCCTTACAGCGACGCCCACGGGTCAAAGCGAGACGGAATACCTTTGACCTCTGATTGTGCTTTCTGAAAAGCGAAAAAGCCAGCCATTTTGGAATGCTTGGAAAACTTCTTTTTAGAAGTGGTATGACGTGAGTATATGTATCCAATGTTGTAGAACACGATGGTATACTACTCTGGATATTTAATTTCTTCTGTATTTAGCTCCTAGATTAAGATTCCGACGTTCAGAGTGTACGAGAGCAAATCCCGATTACCGCATGCGCGCTGTATACTCCATCTGTAATTCCACATTCTAGCTTCAGGCGAGGTCTGTGGGTCCTGTTTAGGAATTTTGACCTCCCTAGGCATTTTTGGTTGATTTTGCCTTGGGGACAGGACCCCTTGTCACGGGAGTTCGATTTTTCGTTTTTTTAATCTGTTGTTTCATGTTAATAATTAATCCGTATGTTGCCGAAATTAAAAAACATAACTATGGCAGGGTCATATAAAAAAAAAAATTGTAAACAACTATGGGGAGAATATCGCGATCCCGATTTTGTTGCCCAATATTTATGCTTTAAACATAAATATCATTTTTTTTTTGATAATGGGAACATTGAGAGTGTTTCCCTAATTATCCCCTGTGTGCTTACCCGTCGGAGGCTCCGACTGACGGCGGAGCTACGTCCGATTATTTTTCAGACATTTTAGCCTTTTTTGCCAATTTTTGCCCATTTTGCCACTTTTCGGCAATTTTAGCCAACTTTCTTGTAATGATATCCAGCCTATTGAGTTGTATTGGTATTGCCATACACCTCTTATATGTTTAAACCTCTTGTATGCCTTTCTTCTCTTCTTTTTCTTTAAAGGGAAAAAAAGAGCCATATTAGGCAAAAAAGGCCATATTAGGCAGCATTGGACTTAAAAAGCCATCTAAGTGTGGTTTTTTGTTTGACCCCATCCACAGAGCTCCTCGTCACCACCCCGGAGGCCCACGAATAAAAAAAAAAATGGCACTCCATAAGTCCCGACCTCAGAAGGTTAGGGCGGGATCTGAACGGCCGAGTTCGGCAAAAAGCACACGGAGGATGTGGCCCCAGATCCTCCCCCTGTGGCCATTCACTCCCCCAACAGGGTCCCCGATTGGGCGTCCCAGGATTACCCTCTAAGCGGCTCGCCCCCCCCATGTTCCAATACTAAGAGCCCTAGATCCCCACCCAGGAGTCTTGGCTCACAAACTCCCGAGGCCCAACCTAACCTCAGGCTGGGAACTAAGAGCCAGCCCAAGTCCTCAGCCCAAGCACAGGCCCCTTGACCAAGCCCAGGTCTAGACACATCCCCAGACCCAGGACCAGGCCCCAAATCCCAAACCCGGGCTCACTCCCAAGCCCGAGCTCAGACTCTTGCCCAAGCTCAAGGCCCGAGCTCAAACCAAGCTGGAGATCAAACCAGCGGGAGGGATTGCCTCACAAGCTCTCCCAGGGGACTACCCTCGGGCCAGACGAACCCGAATCGGGCTGAACACCCTCGATACTTCCTGCCTTCCTCGGGCATGGGTCGTGATACTATGGGGGGTTGGAGCTCTGAACAGGGAGGTCCCTGGCAAAAACATGCCAGCGATTCTCCCGGATGTGCCTTCCGATTTCCAAGCAGTCGCTCATCTAAATACTTCGACCTGATCCCGCACAAGAGAACATTGGATCCTTGGACCCATCAGTTATTGCCCTGATATCCCAGCCTGCGGTTTGCATATTGGACTCTCCTCTTTGCTATCTCTCAAGCAGCACCATCAACATTCGGCGCCGATTGTTTGCTCAGGTTCACTCTCTTGGCCTCACTGCCCAGGCAGCCCATTCAGCCTTGGGACCTCACTTGTGGGGCACTCAGTGCCCACCTGCTCCTACCCCAGTGTTACCAGGGGTATTCCTCCAACCCTATGTGCAATCACCGGGAACTCCCAGTCAGATGCCACACTGCCTTGGCTTTTCTCAACCACCACAGACATTTCAGGAGGGCCATGGAGCCTTTGAGGGTGGAGTCCTCCCGGGGCGGGGAGTATTGTGGGGTTGCCGCAGACGGCCAGCCCACTCTGTCGGCCATCGGATGCATCCAGTCCCGACGCAGGTATGTCCCTCAGTAGAGTCTCTCTCCGGCTATGGCTCGCCCCTTCTGGGAGAAGGTTGCTTCGCGATGCCAACATAACAGTGGGTTTCCGGAAAACCACGGAACATTGTTTGACTTCATGGGGTATGCACCGCCAAGCCGAGCGACTATTCGAGCTTCCCGTCATGGTGCCTTTCCTGCCCGTACTCAAGGAGACTCGGGAGTTCTATTGAGGGGGACACGCATTAAATCAATTCATGTCAAACAGGATGAGCTGGTTGCTAGGGCTTCCCTTCAAATGAAGGAGGATGGGACATCATTTTTAACACCCTCTTGACCTGAGGCATTGCCATGAGAGAAATGGAGGGGGGGGGGGATGGGAACACGTCGATGTGTTCCGCATTGCCCCGGAACTTCCCAAGGTGTTGAGTCAAGGGCCCTCCACGCCGTTCCTCGGCCCCCTTCAGAGTTGTTGGTCATGGAATAGACTCCGGGATGAAGAGCTCCGCAAGCTGGATTCCCTGCCTAGGGGGATGGCTAACACCGGTCACCAATGCCCAATTACTGGCCTTTGCCCACCTGGCCCAATGCCCTTCGGTCCTGGGCTACACCATGTCCCTTGCAGCTCATCGGAGTGCACCACCGCCTCCTATGGCCCAACCAGTCTGGTGACAGTCTGCCCAGCAGTACCAGTACCCTTCTACAGGCCCCACAACAGTTGGTCCAGCAGCCCTTTCTGGCTCTGGGGAGTACAGCTCCCCCTCCGCTCATGGGACCCGATTTTCAGCAGTCCTCCCCACACCACAAGCCCGCTGTAGGAGATCACGTCGCGGCAAGGGAAGAGGTCTCTAAGGGCTCCTGGGAGGTAGAGAGCCCTGCGCCAAGCCGCTCGGGTAGAGGCTCAGGACCCCGGCTCTCGCCAAGCGCCTCTTTTCTGAAGAGCAAGGTGGGGCCTCCCCAGTTAGGTAGGGTGTCGATTGCAGAAACGGCATGCCGCGGAGTGGGGAGCCGTGACCTTGGATCGTTGGGTTCCTGTCGGTGGTCACTCTTCGGCTACCAGCTTAGGTTCACGGCTCCTCCTCTGCCGTTTGTCGGGATGAGGTTGACCAGTATCCCCAGGGATCCCGCCAAAAGGGATGATGCGCCTGGGAGAGAAAGAAGCTCTCCTCAGAATGGAGCCGTCACACGTGTGTGGTAGGTGAGACCGACCGAGGGCTTCTACTCCTAAGTTCTTCCTGACTCCCAAGAAGTCGGGCCTATGGAGACCGTACTTAAACCTTCAAGCCACTTCAATCAACACATAAAATACAAACCGCAGCCATTTCCACATGGACACACTACGTACCGCAGTTCTACGCGTCTGCGGCAAGGCTGCTGGGGGGCCACACTGGATCTAAAGGTGTACTTACAATACCAGTCATCCATCTTTAAGAAAGTTCCTTCGCCAAGACATTTCCACCATCGTTTCCCGTCTGGGTTTTCTGATCAACCTGAGAAAGAAAAGTCCAACTTGATACCATCACAGCAGGTAGAGTTTCTCGGGCCCTCCTCAACCTCAATATAGGGCCGAGCTCTACCACCCTCGCTGGGTAGAGACCTGGTTGCTGCGCCTCTCAGCTCTTCCAGACCTGATCAGCGCAGGCCCGGATTCGCACGCCTTCTCGGGCCTTTTCATGGCCAGCATGGTGGACGTCGTTCCCCTCGGGCAGGCTACGGAATGAGGTGGTCCACTTCATCGCGCTCATTACAAGACCATGGAAGCATCCCCTACACTACTGGTCCCTGGCCCTAAGTCTCTCAAGCCGACTCCTTGGTGGATCAACCCCCACCATCTATGGACGGGAGTGATCTTCCCCCCTCTGTGCCCGTCCCTTGTCTTAACAACGGACGCGTCAAAGCGGGGTTGGGGAGCTCGCTCTAGATCACGCATAGTGGGCTGGGGACAGAAGCGGAGTCTCGCCATTCCATTATCAATGTGCTAGAGATTTGGGCAAATTCACATGCCTGTGAGTCGCATCTAAATCTCTCTAACCAGGGGGAGCTCAGTAGAGTACGATGTGACAACATGACCCAGGGGTGAAGTACATAACACGCAGGAGCACCGCAGTCCCTCACTCTGCAGGGAGGTGGTGATGAAACTCCTCTGTTGGTGTGGAAGTCGCGGGATCTCCCTTGTGGGGGAACATCTTCCAGGTGCCGAAAAAAACGTCACTGCCGATGATGCCTTATATACCGTCTGGGGGATCGCCCGGGGCCACTAGCCAGTCGTTTGAGGGGCTCCTCAGTGGAGTGGCACTATGCCCCTCCATATGCCAACTTGTTTTCAGAAGATAGACCGCCCTCAACATAGATCTATTTGCGTCCAGACCAGAAACTCTCAACTTCTGTCCGACTTCTCTTGGAAAGAGGGACCCGGAGCTCTGGGGCAGGAGCCTGGCCCAGGATGGTCAGGATGCTAGCATATGCTTTCCCCCAATAGCTATCATCCCCGGGTTCTGCTCAAGGTCTCCCAATCGAGGAATTTGTCTCTGTTCCTGGTCGCGCCCATGTGGCCTGCCAGCCATGGTTCACTCGTCTGACAGAACTTCTAGTATCAGAGCCAGTCCTCCTCCCAATGAGACCCGACCTCCTCTCGATCCCGGCAGACCGTCAGTTCTTCCCCCTGCGAACCATCAACGATCTGCGTTTCTGACAGTATGGCAGATTTCCCTGATCTTAAGAGGCGGGGGGGGGGACTTTCTGAGAGGCGCTGCGGTATCGAATGCAGCAAGGAGATCGTATACTAGATCGACTCCTGATGGTAGATACCTTCAAAAATGATGGGGTCCTTGCACTCGGGGTCAACCCTATTCTGAAATAGTAGGCCAGTGTTGCGAATTCCTCACATCCATTTTTCGTGAGGGCGTCAGCACGCACAGTTGGCCTACAGATCGGCTATTGGGGAGCTCCATCATGGTTCCCCAATGGGTCGACGGTTTCGAACAACCCTGTTATTACTAGTCTCTTAAAGGGTATGTTCAACCTCCGCCCCCAACTCCTTCCCGTATGGGATTTACCATTAGTGCTCCAGTTTAATGCCTCGCGCTTCGTATCTCGGGGCGCCTAAACGTATCTTTTTTATTTATCAGGCAGTACGGCCCTCCTAATGGCAATTGCTGTGGGAGGCGCCTTCAGAGCTCCATGCCCTTTCCATCTCTCCCAACCACCTCCGATTTTCTACCCTTCTCGCACGGGCGGTTTACTGTCTAAACAATCAGGCCCTGGGGTTTACACCTGCTCCTATTTTTTTATCCCCAGATTTAAGGAGAGCCAAAGGAGGAGGAAAATAGGGAGGATGGATTGGTGCCCTGTCGTTGCTCAAATGTTACCCAATAAAACAAAGGTCATTAGAGGGAATATTAACCATTTGTTCATTACCTGCAATAACCCCCATAACCCGTATCTCTAAAGCTAACTGAGTCGCTGGGATCATGGCTGGTGGTCAAGTGCGCCTGCTCAGAGCTAAACAAACACCCCCCCATGTTAGAGCACATGACACTCGGGCTCAAACTGCCTCATGGGCCCTGTACTCGGGCATCCCCTTGGCGGACATTGTTGCACCATGAGGATGGAAAACCGAAAGACGTTTTCCCAAGTTACGAAAGATGTCCGGGCTACGGAGGCATTCAGGGATCCGACCAGGTGTGGCTGCTCTATGCTCGGGGAGACCTTAAGAGCATCTAACAAGCTGGAGGTGAGTTCGTACATAAGAGGGGGCCGTTATAAAAGGGGTGTAGTTCATGGTTTCTGTACTCAACTATCACGGCTAATTCCCTCCTCCAAGCTTAGATTCAGCGGGACTCTGGTGCAATTTTTAAAGCCGTGGTGGTAATGTGACTCCTGCCTCAAAACTTGGCCGTCGAGGTCTTAAATATTGTACAAAGATTCATTTGCCATTGTAAAGAATAAAATCTTTCCCAACCACATGGATTGATGCTTACTTATATATAAGGGGATGTGGCACCCCCATCCTCCGGGCCACCCAAAAAAGGAAGATTAAATCAAAGAAGAAACCAAAATTGCACCATGTACAATGTGCAAAAAGGAGGTAAGAAATAGAAAAACCATTTGGAATACTCTGTGATATGTGGGCCAGATGGTCCCATGCTGGCTGTCGGGGTTTCCAAATCAAGATACGAAATTCTGCAGGAGTTGAGTGAGTTTGCGTGGTTGTGCCCATCTTGTGATGTCATGATTTTTAAACAGCTCCTTTTTTGACTCGAGTTTGGATTCAAATATCATCACAAAATCATATCGGCCCAATGGGGGAGTTAATCAATTCTGAAAATCAAAGTACCGAAACTCATAGGAGTGTACTTGGAAAAAAATGTGAGGACGCTTATAAAAAACAAAAACCAGATGGAAACACACAGGAGAACTGAAACAGGTATTTCAAATGTGCATAAAAAAACAAAAAATTGTGGTCCAAGTAAATCAACTAAAGATTAATACCGACACTTCAACCACCCCATAACCAAAACCAGGCGGAAACACACAGGCGAGCTGACGCTGAGCAATTTTTTAATTGCAGGCGTCAGGTGAATCGTGGACACCTCCTCACGCAGCACCTTTCTTCACCTGGGCCCATTATTTTCACGTCAGGACTTCACCATTCTTCACTTGCTTACAAAAAACAAAGGCACGGTTAATCACTATATCTGCAAATTGTGAGTCAAGGCTTCACCCTTTGATTTTATTTCCAAAGGTGACGCTTCACTTTGCAATTTTGTGGAAGATCTGAAGCTTCCCACGTTTCACATACGAAACTTACAAGTTCAAGCTTCAACTAATGTTCATATACTTGCCCATTGCGTAGTTAAGCTTTTTCCCCACCACTGTTCACTTCCACTATTAGCTTTTGAGTATTTCAAGGCGTCGTTCTTCACAATCTACTTCACAACAATGTTCATTTATTACAAGACCTGGGTTCGTCCGCGAAACTCAGTCTTAAATCTACGTGCATACGATGTCATGGCCTGAGTGGATCAACTTATCAAAGACTGTTTTTTTTTTTGTTAAATGGTATGAAAATGTCTATTAGTAGGACATAGGCATGAGTTAGTATACACGTTAGGGTACGATGAGGGTTCGCCGAACGGACCCCATGATACAAGTATGATCAATCCGGTTTTTGTAGAAGTAACCATTGTCCAGCGTACTAATAGTCGGGAACAATGGTGAAACAATAGGGCATGATTCAGTTGTCTTTACGAACATAGTTTCACGCTTATTCCGGATCGTCTATGGAGCCGGGAACTCTGGCTCCTACTATACAACGGAGTCTCTGAAACTTTCGGGCATTTCAGACGAGTCATTATCATCTTTTGCATTTCACATTTCGAATCACCCTCATTTGTTGCCGACGACCAATGTCAAAAAACGGACCCGTAAAGGTTCCCTGTACTAGCCCCTACCGGACTACTATCTGCTTTCACACGGAAGTCACAACATTTCTTACAAAACAAACAAGTCAATCAGGTTCAAAGGGCAGGCAACAGTATTATTTATTTTGTTTTTAATCAATTGTTCATTCAGATAAATTTTTTGTTGTTTTTTACTGTGTGAATTGTTTTGTTACTGTGTTAACTAATATTTTTCTTATCTGTCTTGCGTCACAGACCGATAGCCCGTAAAGTGGGCTAGGGCTGAAGAATGGAGGGAAATTATGGGGTACAAACAGTCAAAAATATGTAAAAAACATAAAAATAGTGCTTTACGGAATAAACTGCAATATATTGATATTGCAGTTTATCCAGTTTTATAAAAGATCTGTATGTGTGTGTAACTCATAGTTTTGTATGTGTGGTGTGTTAGAACGCCTAGGAATTTAAACTCCTAGTTTGTCTGTGGTGTAAGTATGTGTTGTTAGGGTGTGGTGAGGGTTGTGTGTGTGTGTGTGTAAGAGGACAAGAGGAAAAATTACATCCAAAGATTTTTGCGTTGGCATTATGTGGGGGGGGTGGGCGCGCATGTATGTTTGTAGGTAGGTATATGTATGTGTGTCTGTGGATGTATATGAGGTGTATAGATATGATATGTGTAGTGCAAGATGACACATCAAGAAGTACTGAAGTTCAATTGAATTGTTGTAGTTTTCGTTGTTTTTTGGCTTTGTGTAGGGGAGTATGTTTCGTTGATGAGTTGTATATATACTAAACAAAAACATTATTCACAACAGTGCTGATAAATGTTGTTTTACATTTAGATATTTGCAAGCATTTAAAATCTATTGTTATGGAAATGTTTCTAAGTGTAAGGGGGGACAGTATCGACGCTCACGGTAATATTGCACTTACAACTTGGGTAATCTCCCGGGGTTAATCGATGTCCTGACATTTGAACTACAATATACTTTATTGCTCTATAATGCTTTCGCCTGCAAAAAAAAAACGTAAGCTATGATTAATTCCCTTGGGGGTTTTTTCCTAAAAAATTGTAGCTAATGATCAGGATTGACCTTGAGGTTGCTGGAAACGTGTATGTACTTCCTTGACGAGGACCTACTATAAGGTTTTGTGATTCAATTATGCTTTTCGCATTTCCCCGAGCAGTAATATTTGTTCAGGGTTGGTGAAAAGTTGATTCCAGTAATTCATTCGTTCAAAATCCATCTTCTATTTGAACAATCACAGTTGACACTGATTTAGCGGGAAAGTCATAAATGCTGTCCAAACAAAATCTTCCCCATATTCATAATATTTGAAGTAAACCACAAAACAATGGATCAAAAGAAGGGGTCTTCCAGGGTCAATCGGCAAACAAGAAGATCGAATGTGCGGTCGGTAGAGCGGCACCACATAAAGATATTACGTCTCGATGATTGACAGTTTCTACATCAAGCTCCAGTTTTCACATTAAGCTCGTTCAAGATCAGTGACGATTACGCAAATAATAACACCAAGTGTACGCAAATTTAAGTTAAAAAACCAAAAAAAAATTAACCTAAATATATGAAAATAAATAATAATCATAAATTTTAGTAGGAGTTAAAATCTGGAAGACAAGTATCGAGAAAAATAGCAAGCTCAAAAGGCACGTGGATATGGAACCCTGACGAGCGAAGTGGGAAAAACCCGCGACATGACGGCCATTCGCCCATGTGGTTTGCACCGATTTTGTGATAGGATATAGGTTCTCATTTTCAACCGCAATCAAAATCGACTCATCTTTATTATATTCCATGTCCATATTTGTTTATGTAATTACCACACCGCAGTTATCTCTTTTACTTTGCTGTGGGTTTGCCGCCGACTAAGGCGATGCGATGGAAGGGATGGTCCTTAGTTACTTTAAAATTATAACCGTAATTTTATAATTTCTTGCTTGAGACGAGCATTGTTATATATTTTCATCTTCTCTGAGTAGGGGTCTACCCTATGTTCATACAGGTTTGTTTTAATTTTATAGTCTATGTGATTAATATTTACGTCTTTTTCATCCCTTGAAAATAAAATGCGAAAACCCATTAACGATACAGCCAATGGTTAGTTCTGGCAATCAGCTGATCGCACGTCAATTATTTATTTTATCACATGGATTTTTGTGAAGTAATTATATCAAACAATGAGGTAGACATAAAGATAAACGTTAATAGTAATGATCTCGGATTATCCCAAGATTCTTTTACTCTTCAATTATACAACCCATTAGGTGTACCACTTCAAACCTGTTGGCAGCGTGATAAGTGGATACCCCCGTGACGTCGCAAACAAATATGATTTTGATAACATAACTACACCAAATGTCTAGTTTCATGCTGCCTCTCTGTGTCGGTGATCCGCCGGACGGCGGCGATTCTTCATGGTGCTTTGTGAGGATTTGTGATTTGTGAAATGCCCGATTTCGACATGTTTTCGACGCGACCGACGTAATGGATTCAACGTTTCTTATCACCCAGGAATCACAAAGCACACGTCAAAGCTTCACCCCTTTCAAAACTTTATCGTAAAGCTTCACCCAATGAAAATAAAAGAACGCCAAGGACTTCACATAGCAACAAATATTTGACCTGTAAGCTCGACGGTCGAGTTGGCGTCGATATTTGGCGACCGTGAGGAGGGTGGGTCCACACGCTTCAAAATGTGCCTGCATAAAAGCGCAGAGCTAAAATACATAAATTTAGATCAAAGTAACCAAATTAAAAAGACTGATGCTGGACTTCACATGACAAAATAAAAAAAACACAGGAGGTGACTGGAGCAGAACAATGGTACTACTAAAAGTACCCTACATATCATGAACATAAATACCTGTGGTATCACAGGTAAGTACCTGAATTCCACCAACTCCTTGATACAAGCCTGATATTGTCTGTCTCACTGAGAGACCACATCTGATTCTACTGTGGCTACACATGAAATATTTCCCACTAATTTTGTTGTGTCTAGGAAGGACGAATGGATCGTGAAAAGGGTGGGGTTGCTATTGCAGTTTTGGATACCCTATAGTCAGTACACGTTGAACGGAGCTAGAGACTGATGGCGAATTATGGCTAATTAATTAGTACAGGTGAAGCGATTTACGTTGGTTCATTTATCGCCCACCAGGACAGCTTGGTTGGTTACTGGGAGTATCTTAGGCAGTCTTTACAAAAAAAATTCGCAAAATCAGAAATGCCTTATTTATCCTGGCAGGTGACTTTAATACACCCAGAAGCCTAACTGGAGTAATCCCAGCACCGGGACCACCACAGTTAGAAGATATGCAAAATGAATTTTTTCTAACCCAGCTTGTTTTGGACCAACAAGATACACAGAAACTAGTGCCAATATTTGATCTTGTGTTACTTCTTTGACAGGGAAAGTTACGACACTTCTGTCAAAATGGGTATTAGTGACCATCTTATTGTTCTAACCAAAATCCAAACTGAAATCAAGGACCATCCAAAAAACTAAGAGATAAGATCTATCAGTCATAACAAATTGATTTTTCACAGATGAGAACTGACATGAGAGTTTTTAGAAATTCTTCAAAATTAAGATCCGGCTAAGAGAGAGACTACTGCAAATTGGGATAGCTTTAAGGAGGCTATGCATACTGCTCGTGATAAATATGTGCCAACCAAGTGGTCTAAATCAAAGCATTCATCTGCCCTGTGGTAAATGGTAAATTAAGAGGCTTATAAGGCGTAGGACCGTCTTCATGGTAAGGCCAAGACGTCTGGTTGTCCATTGCGTGGGAGAAAAGAGAAGTTCGGAAGTTGGTTAAGCAGGAAATTAGAAAACAACATGACCTTTCGTCAGCGAACTGTTGGATAACTTGGCTGAAAATCCAAGTGAGTCGTGGAAAATATTCCAAGAGAAAGAAAAACATAGGTATCCCAACTCTCAAGAAGGGAAATACAGGGTGAGTAAAAAAAAACTTGACCCTGCTGTGTCCGCCATTTGAATTTTATATATATCAACATATGTGGTATCTACGGAAGCTTATTTAATTATCTTTAATTTGCTGCAAAATATCATTCCATCGGTTAAGTATAGAACGACTACGTCTTTTGAATCAAGAATTGCAGGATAAATAGCTGATTTCTTCTGGACAAGGATTTCCTTCGCTGAACGCCGTTCCTTTCAATGTGAACCGTGGATAGAGCAGAAAGCCGACTACTTGATTCAAACGACGTAGCTCGGTCTATACCTAAAACCGATTGTGAATGATCGTTGCAGTAAATTAAAGTATGAACCAGCTTTCAGATGATACCAAAATATGTTAGATATATATTATTAAAAATTCAAAACTGGCGGACACAATCAGGGTCAAGTGGTTTTGACTCACCCTGGACATCTTCATTTAGACCAGGATAAAGCAAACGTGTTAGGGGAGCAGTTTAGGCAGTTGTCACAAGAGGAAAAATATTGACCACATCCAATCAGCCGAGCGATCTGCAACAGTGGATGATATTATATTCTACAGAAGGCATTTACAAGATTTTAAAAGACCTACAAATTAAATAAAAGCTTGTGGGTCCGATGACTTAACACCACGTAAATTAAGGGAAAATGCTTGAAGTTGCACCAGTCTTGGCCTCGATTTTTCAACAGTCGTGGATATGGTAGTTGCTGGAGGGATTGGTTGGTGGCCAATATTACACCTCTCTTCAAAAAGGGGACAAATCTACACCTAGTTACAGACCGGTGTTCACTTACATCTGTGTGTAGTAATACTCATTGAACACATAATTCATTCACATATATCTTGTCATCTGAGGAAATAATTTCTCACTCCAAACAGCACGGTTTCAGGAAAGGGCATTCATGTGGTTCGCGCAAACTCATCCTTGGCTGAGAATGATTGGGCCAAGTGTATCGAGAGCAATAACCAGGTGGATATTGCAATTTTTGGACTTAAAAAGCCTTAGATACAGTGCCCAACGAGGAGTTAAAATCAAAGCTCCCATATTACGGATCAGAGGTAAATTACTCAATGCATTGATACTTTTCTTGGTAAGAGGAGGACAGAGGGTCGCTGCTAAAAATGGTTGCCCAATTTGTGGGATATTGTGCATTCTGGAGTGCCGCAAGGCACGGTCTCGGCCCCCTCTTATTTTATTGTATATTAACGACATTACAGAAATATTTCATAGGAATCAGACTTTTCACAGCTGACTGTATAGTTGATTGCAAACTTAACCACCACTGTGATTGAAACATCTTCAAAGGATATTAATACACTACAAAATGCGGTCTGATACGTGGCAAATGTCGTTCATCCTAAAAAAGGGTACATCAGACTAGGGTTTAAAAAGGATAATTTGATCCAAACAACCTATATTATGTCCGGTCACATTCTTGAACAGTGCCACAAACCATGCATCAATACCTTGGTGTTTTATATTTCTCATAATCTTACATGGGATTACCATATTGTAGATGGTTAAAAAAGCAACAAATTCTTGGGTGTTGGCAAGAAATCTCAGGAAAAGCACAGTGCCGACAAAGCCGGATGCTTATTTAGGCTTGGTTCGCCCCATATAGAATATGCCGTGGGGGTTTGTGATCAATATACCAAGAACATAGATCGGCCGAAAAAGTTCAAAGAAAGGGCCGCGGGTGTTGTTTTGGGAAATTACAATTGGAGGGACAGTGTCAGTGAGCTATGATAATCTGAGAGGGAGGGAATCACTAACCCACTAGGGGGAAGCAACCAGATCAGTGCTTTTTAGACAAAATGGTGCAAGGACGAAATCGCAATCCCATCAAGCCCGGTGGTACCACATCGTCGGAGAGGGGGCAGAAATATTCACTCAAAGGCGATGGCTAGACCACCACTCACAAAGAAGAACATTTACAAGTTTTCATTTCTTCCTCGTAAATTAAAAGTTGGAACGTGTGCCTAGGAGTATTGTCAACATTCGGGGGAATGCCAGTTTCAAAGCGGCTGTCATGGGTTTCCTGCAGATAAGATTAAAATGTCGACCACTCTAGCCTCCCACAGCAGTAATGACGGCCTGAGTTGTGGCTGTGGCCCCCAAGATGAGATGTAGATGTAAGTATGTAATGTGGGAGTACTTCCCCCTCTACTTGGGGGTATATCCTAGGTACATACTTACCAACACGGCCTTCCCGCCCTCAGTTTGACACGCAGGGCGAGGACCCTTCGGTGAGGGTTAGTTCGGGGCTCCCCTAAAATCAGCAATGTCGGGGTGCGTTTGCAGAAAAAAGCGTCTGTTACAGAGGTCAAAGGTAGTCCGTCTCGGTTGACCAGATGGCGGCGCTGTAGGCGCCGGGTTGCAGATTAACCCCAAACTTTGTTTTGGGTCAGTGGTAAGATGGTATTCTGAGGGACATAGGATATAACCCCCCTCAAGTAGAGGGAGGAAATTTGAAGTTGAAGTTTGCTTGATGCAAGGATGGGTGATGAAACTTTGTTCATCAGTGTATGATGGGTATAGTTAAAAATTTATAAGATATCTTTTGAAGCTGTTTTTTATGATGCATGTTTTATATGTGTATTGTTGCAATTAGTTGGTTTATCTCGTTTTATACATAGTGGTCATTTCTACGACCGTGGGAAGGCAGAGCATCATTTCTCAGGGAATTTGTCTTTTATATGAGGTTAATGAACAAATTAGCGCGGGGGCCCCTCATGAAAGGGTGGGCGGAATCCAGGAGGCGGGGGGGGGGGGGGGACAAAAAAAGAAAACAAAAAAAAAAAAGAAAAAAATTCATAATACAGGGGTCAAAAATAAAAAAATGCTTGGATTGCTCTAAAAAAAGGGTAACCAAAGTCTCCGTCTTGTTACAAGGATTTAAAAAGGGATAATTTGTACTACTTACAACTTAAGGTTATGGAGATATAACACAAAAATCGTCAAATGTAAAAAGTCATCACAAAAGGTTAAATCTTAAATATTGCTCTGATTTCTTTAAAATGGGCTCAAATTGTTCATCTTTCCTCAGCGACTGCAACAAAAACATTTTGCACCGTCTAACATATTTTTAAATATTGGAGATCAATAGAGGTCAATGGGGTTGACCTTGTTTGTCATTTATCTCGATAAACAAATACAAATGAGAGTGTCAACTACTTTTGTTGCAATCCCTGTGGAAAGGTTAACAATTTGAGACAATTTTTAAAGAAATCGGTGCAATATTAAAGATTCAACCTTTGGTGATGACCTTTGACAATTGACATTTTTTCTCATACCTCGGTAACCATACCTTGTAGGTATTACAAACTATAGCTTTTTTTAATCCTTGTAACAAGAAGAACATTTTGGTTAGCTTTTTACAGTAATCCAAGCATTTTTCAGTTTTGACCCCTGTATTATGAATTTTTCCCCCTCCTGGATTCTGCCCACACTAAATTTGTTCATTAACCTTCATAGAAGACAAATCCACTGAGAAATGATGCTCTGCTCTCTACGGCCACGGAATTGCGCCAAATGACCCAACTAACATGGATGGGTGATGATCTGGTTCATCAGTGTATGATGTGTATCCTTTTGTAATTGTTGTAATTTGAATTGATTGAGATGAAGTTTTGATGTTGCGTCGTATATTGGTATATGATATTTGATTTTTATCTTAATGACACGATATGACACAATTGTGTTGAGTTCTCGTTAAATTTTAATACTTTCAATATAGTGATCAACATTTTCTTATTTTCAAGTTAACTCTACCCTTGCAGACATTTTTGTATCAAATGTGTGTCAAATCTTTATTTGATCAAATTGTCGGGTGTATTACATAGTGACGGATGTTTAATTTTGATCATGTTTACAAAATTAAGGGAAATGGTACGAAATATCACTGTCTTCAAAAATGCCAAGTGTCGAAGCTTGCAAGTACATAATTAATAATCTTAATTAGAAATTTGGCAATTTTGATGAATGTTGCATAACAGAGACGTTGGTGTATTACATAGTGACGGATGTTGAACCCTCTGTCATAGAAGTGTATATTGATTTCCCACTAGAGCATTTTAAATACGTTTGTTAGTAAATATTATCATCTTAAATTTATAACTGACACAAGCAAAATAAGTAATTAATTTATTGCTATTACTAGAAATTTGTATTATATTTACGGTTCAGAGCAGTGAATCTTGGCAATCCACTCAACATCCATTAATATGTAATAAACCAAATTGAGAAGATTCGCGATGGTGCACGTTGGCTTGACGGATGTTCGTAAAACGCCGATTGTTGTATTCCATAATGATGGATGCTGAATAATGCTTTAGTATAGGGAAAATTCAACATCTGTCACTATGTCCTGAACCTAATCGTCAATTTGCATAAATTTTGTTGTGATGGATAAGATGAGTAACTTGATCCATTTTATCAAGTAGCTAAAATAAATTTGTCAATTGTTCATTTCGAGTCTTAATCGGATTTGATCATTTGAATCGAATATGGAGATGTTTACCGACTCTTTAGAGTTCGGGATTTCTCAAAGACAAAAATTTGTATTTTCTTTAACATAGTACCATGTAATAGGGCTTACGCACTACAAAAAGCGTAGAATGTGGTGTCAAAGAATGCATTTAAGTATTAAAATATGTCCATTTCTAAATACTCTGACATCAAATGCATAAACATTGGTGTCAAATACCTAGATGTAAACATGTTAGCTACAAGGTGTTAGATATTAAATATGTTTGTTATATTAGCCTCATTTTGGTGATTAAGATATTATTATATTTCTTTATTAATTGAGAAAAGGGGATTTCTCATGGGATAAGTACTTTGTTTATATGCAATTCCCCATAGTGCTATCTTGAGATAAGTCCGATGTTATTACTTGATAGTTGGTGCAAGAGATGGGCGGAATTCCCCCAAATCCTAAATTTAGAAAATGAGTGAACTTGTTTATGCTTGAGATCAAAACAGATGGCAAACGTAGGTAGTTTCCCATGATGTTCCATTTAGGTAACATGATGCAAGCAGTGATGTAATTTTATGTGAACCAATTGGACAGTGCAAGGTTATGTTTGTTGTGACGATAATTTTTATCATCGAAATAAACGCTCTCGCTAATCGTGAATTTATTCACGTATCTATTTTTTACATGCCACATAGAGATGTAACAATGAATTGCTCAGGCGAAATCTTCAGGGTCGACTATGTGTCTTGTAGGCGACTCGTCTAGGGAATAAAATATCTACAGGTTTTCTCTCGTGGTAGTTTGACTGGCTATTCTTATCAGTAGCATCTCTTGGTGTAGAGGTTCCCAAATCATGTAGGATTTAGGCGTAACTTTTCGCATTACAATTGTCAATGGGAATTTGTATATTCCCTAAATTCACATGTTTAGTTTTTACTGGTGTATGTCTTGACAACAGGAAAACAAATTGCACATGCTGTTGAAGGTGAAAGAAAGTAATAAAGATTATTTAAATGTACATGGTGGTTTGATCTGGATTATTTATTGATGTGATGTATTGCGGCACATGTTACGGCGCGTTTCTAACGACCCAAAGAATTGGTTGAACCACTAGTTGTGTATTGAAATTATTTATGAAACCCTTACAAGACTAATTCTGATGTGATATGTTAATCAATCCGTTACCCAAGCTTTGAGCTCTCATCGAGTTATTCCCGGTAACTCCGCAGCAAATATTTTATCTAGCGAGTCCCCCCCGATTTCGGTATACAGGTTATATAATTATGTTGTAATATCTATTTTAAGAATTGGGGAAATACTAGTTGAAATACTTACCGATAAGAAAAAAATGGAGAGTCACAACTTTGCCAGCCAGTAGCCAGGAGCTAGGATAGTTATAGCTATCTAGTTTTGATCTGTAGTAATGATAGATCAGTGTAGTACATAAAGCCCGGATTTATTATATACTGGATACCACAGGAGCTTGAAAGCTGAACTGTCTGCTCTCATCTTTGATTCAAAATTAAAGTTGGACATTTCAACGCAGACTTTTGGTGGTAACTCTTGGATTATAGTGCTGCAGAATATTAGTGTCGTCGAGGGACAACCCCGTTGTCTTGGAACTGATGCACAAGGTTATCTTCAAGACTTGAGAAGATTCCCATGGAATATACAGTGGATTTTATAAGAATTGGATGTTGTCATTTTGGAGTCTTCGCTGTGAGGACATCTCATCATTGAACTGCAGCACTTCTTTTAACTCTGGACATTAGTGGACTTTCATATGTATCTTATGTAAAATCATTGAATGTAATATTATTGAATTGTAATTGTGTTTTGGACATGCCAAATTCTTGAATTACTCTGATTAAAATAACCTTGTTATTATATAAAATTTAGATCATTTGTGCACGTTTCATTTATTAGTGTTTAAAGGGTATTTATGACCTTTGATATCCACGAGACGTCATAACAGAAAGCGGGGGCTCGTCATCGGGAATTGAATCAAGATAAGTTTATTGTTTAGAATTTACACCATAAAAGTGTGGTGTTAATGTTGGAAACTTTGTGCACATTTTGGCATTCAAAATTTGGTGTGTATTACATGTACTACTTTGTAGTTTGTTTCAAGTTAATATTGTGTTGTAGAGTACAGTCACAATGGAATTTAATCCAGAAGAGTTCAAAGGGCAAATAAATTTTGAGAAGTTTGATGAGCTGAGAAAGCCTGAGCTGATGAAATTAAACAAGCATTTAGGACTTGATGCAAAACATGCTTTGAGAAAACAGGTTATTAAAAACAGTTTAATTGAAAAATTAGTCCAGGAAGATGTTTGGGATGTAGTAGAAGACCAAGCTAAAAAACCTCATGACCAAACTCTGGCAACAAAGATTTGAAGGTGTTTGTCTTTGGGTTCCGTGATAGATGTTGAACGTTTTTGACTTGGGCTTGCCGCTTCAATGTTCCTGCATTTTGGGGAAGGGGCGAACAAAGTTAACACGGGATAAAAATTGAGAACTGTCAGATTTTGAATTAATATACATGTCCAATTACTCGCCTTTTCATATATGGAATCTAAAAATGTATAGTTTGTTATAGATCCGACTTCAAATGAGGATGCTATGGCCAAAATGTCCAAAGATCAATGCACTTTCAGTCAAGGTCATATTATTAAAGCAATATTGGCACATTTTTTGAAGAGCGCCCCCAATTTTCAAAATTTGATATTTTTTGCACAGTTACGTTGGGAATTGTCTAGGAAACTATACCTGCGAACGAGAATGCTAAAAAATGCGTATTTATCACAAAATAAGAGATTTTGTAATTAGAATTCGGATCCCAGATTGGACTTAACGGCAGAGCTGGAAATGCTACATTTATGTCCGTCCATGATGAAATAGTGCCACCTCGAGAAAATAACCTCTAACTTGACTTGCCCGAACTATTAAAACAACTAATGGATGAGCGTAGACACGTACATGGCGCTATTTCCCGGCTATTTCACATTGGAAGGCCGTTTCCAGCAGCCGTTGAATTATTATCGGGAATCCCCGATAATAATTATTCTAGTACAAAATTCCTTTGTTTGTGACACATAGACATTTTCGAGCTTAACCATTCACAGATATAGTTTACTTGCCAGTTACCAATGCAACCGTGTAAAAATCTCAAAATTTTTGAAAAATTGGGGGCGCCCTTCAAAAAAATGTGCTAATATTGTTTTAATATAATCCTTTTTAAAGATGAAAGTGTCTAATTATATGTTTTCCTGCATGACAAAGTCAATTTTGCAACTGCCGTTAGGGTTAATCAATGCTGGTAGATTCTGTACGCAAATGTCAGTCGTTTATGAGCACTCTAAGCACTGACCTAAGACTAAGCTTGTTTGGACTCATTTGAATGCATTTTTCATGCTGACTTTTAATGTGGTCATTAAAATGTACAATTTAGAAAATAAAAAAGAAAAGTGTTGATTTGTGCAGTGGCGGATTTAGAGGGGGCGCCCCCTCTATTTTTTTTGTGTAGAGCACAGGGCGCTGGGTGCCGCACATAGGACGTCAGGCATCCTATAGATCTAGAAAAATGACTTTTTGCCGCATAGGGCGCCGGGTGCCCTATAGATCTCTAAGAATGAAGGTACAGGGCGCCAAGATCAAGAAGAAAGACTTTTTCTGGGCGCCCAGGCGGCTCCAGGCCGACGCAGATGTTACTTATTGCATTGTTTAATGCTTGACAAAGAATTCTGCCCCCCCCTTTTAGAATTTCAAAGCGACTGGGGGAAAATAAGTCTACCCGGCGAGCACAGCAAGCCTGAAAATTTGGCGCCCCCTCTATTGAAATCCTGGATCCACCCCTGGATTTGTGTGATTATATGGTCTCCCATAAGTAAAAATAAAGCATCTGCACTAGCACCACAGTTGTGACTCTCTATGAGAATGTTTTTCAAATGCTATTTGATTTCCTCTAGCATAACCCTTTGCCACCATGAAATATTCTGTGTAGACTATAACACATAAGACAGTGGCTTTTGAGATGGCTTCCCAAATGGCTTTCTCAAAACCACTGGCCTAAGACTAGGATTGTTTGGACTCATTTGCATCTATTTTTCATGCAAATTTAAATGGTGTCTTTTCATTACCATATTTGTGGAGTGAAGACTTGGTAAGCTTATACATTGGGACATTAGGGGTCGTATGTGGGGAAGATCAAAGTTCACGCAGGTATGCTTATATGTTGAGTCTTATTCTTGGACCACATAATCAGATGACCTATTTGGGACCACTGTCCTATTTTTGTAAGTGTGTTAAGCTGACAGGTAACAGTTTTAAATAATGGAGAATATTTGTTCTATTGTTACGTACACTTCTTATACTAATGTAGTATAATTCCCTTTTTGATGAAAATGTCAGACTCAATAAAGTTATCATTAACTATGAAACACATTATGTCTGTCAACAAAATGTATGAGGAGATTCACCATTCTCTGTATCAAATTTGATATACTCATTAAAAGGAAAGTTAGGTATTTTGTGCTTCTACTCTATAAAAAAATCAAATCCCCATGCATACTTTAATGTGTGAGTTCTTCTCACTATATGGGGTGATTTTTACAAATCATTTTAAAATTGCATTACACCAATGCATTCTAGGAGACGTGACCATTAATCCCAATTTCAGACAAAATACTTATTTTGGATTTTAAAAATGTTTTGCCAGATGAAATGCAGGTCAATCTTAATCCTTTCTTCAGACTTAAAGGGACATAATGGCATGAAAAAAATTGACATAATTAAAAAGGACCCTTACTGAAATCACTTCACAAGTTTGAAAGCAATTTGGATGTTTACATTCTGTAAAAACAGTAAAACAGGAAGAGTTTCAGGGGGAGGTGGCAGTTACCAATGGAATCTGAGCTATATTGATTTGATTTATTCGGACAATGTCCTGGATAGCCCAAGAAAGCCTCGACAGGAAGCTTATTTCCATTGGGTCCATTTTACCGGGACGGAATTGGGACAGCCAGGGTATCACCCTACTCTTTTTCGACACTGACTGTGATGTGCATGCACATGTATGACTTTCTGTACATGGGACCGACGGCTTAACGTCCCCTCCGAAGGACGGGGTATTATCACGGTTCATTTGCCCAAGTCCAACTGAACCATGGGGAGAGCGAATTCCAATTTCAATCAATAGCTCTTGTACAGATTAATTCCAGAATTTAGTACCCGATTAAATCCCTGCAAGTGGTCCCGCCGGGAGTTGAACCGGGGACCTCTAGCACCAAAGGCTAATACCCTAACCAGTGGGACACACGCTCTCCCTTAAGAACATTAGAACATAATAGGAACAGTTTCAACATTGTCTTATTGCAAAGCTTCATTACTTTGTGACTCACATGGAACTGAAGTCAGGGTCATAAGTTGCCAACTTGAAAAAAAAAATCTTAATACATGCATCAGCAGCAGACATATCCACACATTATTCCATTTTTTGGAACAAGATGGCTGAGCACATATTGATTGCATTTTCCAGAGATGTATTCAACTTTACTGATGCAAGTGATCAGACCATCTGTAGATATGTGCTGGTCTGTGGCCTGATCCTGATGTAGCTAACAGTGTAGTCAGAACTTGACGCAATGTTCCCAGAACCACCATAGGTGGCGTAGCTCACGACTAGGGCTTTGGCGGAACTCTCTCAATAAGTTTCGTAGTGAAATACCTGGTAATGACCTAAAATGCCCCAGATATCTATGATGTAGCCAACATTTTAACATTGTATCGCAAGGAACGCCTTAGAATGGTTTCAACAGGGTTGGAAACGCTGAAAAACATACAAAACAGCATACATCTGAGCCAAAAAGTGAATTTTATGATTTTATTTAAATGCCCCGTGACGTCACGATAAGCAATCAGAGGGGGGGGAAGGATGAGCAAATGAAGGACAAATGATCACATGATTAAGCCATCTTCGGAAGCATTCGGATGCTCGGGAAACGTCACCCAAACAATCTTTTCTCTTCAAATTGATACCAAATTGACCGATTTGGAGTAATTGTTTAGATTTTACAATCGAATCATTATTAGCTACGCAAAAGTATAAATTTAGAATGTTTGGGTGTTTTGTGTTAATAAGGTAAGGTTTAAACCATTATATTTTCAATATTAACAAACATAATCCCGCGTGGCGGAGTGGATAGAGTTCTCGCCTCGTGACCATGCTATTCCAGGTTCGAATCCCACACGGGGCGTATGATTTTTTTCCCTTCCTCTTTCATCTTCCTATAATTAATAATTTTAGCCACTAATGGTATTCAAAGTACTAATTAGATTTTATTTCATTTTTTTTCGCAAAAAATATGTGTTATAGGCTGGATCGGACCGTATCAAATGAACAGGTCCACACTCGTACAAGACGAAAAGTATTGTGAATACCGTACCAAAAGGTGGTGAAAGCTGGCGATACACTAAGCAAATATTATCATGATGATGTGTGATGAAAAACATCCGCAAAATCAGTAGGTGAGAGGATGCATTCCCTGTATGGGTAAGCATCCTCTCATCACCAGATCCTGCATCAACACAACATTCCCAAGCCCGGAGCATAACATCACAATTTTGTGGCACATCAAAACAGTTCAAGACATGTACCAGTACATTTGAAAATCCCTTCAGCATCGCTTCAACAAACAACCCATGGCCTTTGGAATTTATTTGGAATTTTCATTATTGATGAGAATATCCATGCATTTAGGATTGGCACCTGTCTATACCCATCATGCCACCACCCATCCCCCGCCCCCTGGGGCAAGCGCCGCCCCGTGGGATGCGCCACAACATCTTTAAATGTACAGCTGGCCCCTTCATCTGGCCAGATGCAACACATGTTCTAGGCCTATCTCAGTTCCGAAAACTCTGGGTGATCTGTAGCAAATGTAGACTTTCATGCTATAACGATACATTTACGTATTGCACACTAGTGCAACGTCTTGTAGAGCATATTTACACTGTATTTTGGTCCCCCCCCGCCAACTGGTTGGCGAAGGGGGACTATGAAAGCTTTCTCCCGTGCTGTTGTGTGTGTGTGTGTGTTTGTGTGGTGTCCCACCACCGATATTTTGATCTACTCAACGGGTGTCCATCGTCGCAACATAGATGTATCTCAAGTACGCGTTGGCCGGGATGTGAAGTGGGTCATGTGTCCTGGGTCAAGGTCAAAAATAGGGCATAAATTACTACAAACCTGTAAACAACGATATCTTTTTTATCAAGCAAGTATGGGTGTCCTCTTCGCACCATAGATGTTGCGCAAGTAGGCGGCGGATGAGTTCGGAAATGGGTCGAAAGGCATGTCAAAGGTCAAATATGGTCAAATGGTCAAATTTGGGTCAAAATGTGATTACATTGCTATAGCCTTGGCATGTGGCAGATGATGAAACTTGGTGGGTGTGGTCACATTCAGTGCCGAAAATTTGAAGGTCGTTTCAAGGTCCTAGCGTGGTCATCAGGTCAATGAATTAAATGCTATAGCCCTTGTCAATTGTGGTAGGAAAAAAGGCATGAAACTTGGTGGGTGTGGTCAACATTAAGTGCCAAAAATTGAAGGTCATTTCAAGGTCATGGTGGGGTCATTCAGTCAAACCACAAGTAGTTTGTAGGATGATGAAACTTGGGTGGGGGTCAGCATTCAGTGCAAAAATTGCATGTCTTAAAAGGTCATGTGGGGTCATCCAAGGTAAAATCACTACGTATGTGGTGGATTATGAAACTTTGTGGTTGTGGTCACATTCAGTGCCAACGATTTTGATGTCCTTTTCAAGGTCATGTGGGGTCAATCCACGGTCAAATCCATACACATGTATTATGGGCATAAGAAAACTGATGGGTATAGTAAGCATTCAATTTCCGAAATTTGACGGTCCATTTCAAGGTCAAGTAGGGTCATCTAAGGTCAAATAACTACAAATAGTGTATTGTCATGTAGTCAACAGTGATACCGTCAAAGTTGGCACTGCTTGGCGCATCCTCCGTGGTTTTGAGAAACCACTTATTTCCATCACAATTCTCTGTGATCTTAACTTATATTTTCCCCTCCATTTACATCGCGACTGGCGGTACCTTTGTGGTTCGAGACCGCCTTGTTTGTGTTGCTAGAAGCAAATGCTACAGGTCATTCTTCATTGTCTAACCAGTGTGATAGTACTTGGGGCCTTCAACTACTCATTCTAGTGACAAATATTGGCACATCCTAATTAAAGTGGGCAAGTGCCAGTGGTCAGGAGATTTTTCTCCATTAGTGTGTTGATGACAGCTTCCTGTGAGGTGTTCTCTCCCAAGGAATGTTCTTGTGGCAGCAGTTTACCCAGATGATTCTGCAATAACTGCAGGTATTTTTAACACACTTCAATGTGCACCCTATTCTGCACTTGGTTTTATGTTGTGTCACATTCTTCCCAAGGCCTAAAATGTTCTTTCCATAGCTTTTCCTTGAATTACTATGTCAATCCTGCAAGTCAATTTTCAATCAACTCTTGCAGGAGTGCAGAAACTTTCTTTCTGTAAGGCACTTAGTGTTGATGACAAGTAGTAAGGCATTCTTCCCATTCATTGGCTTGTGTTCCCTATGGTTGTAACAAGTGGCTTGCTTTGATGTACCTTTTTCTTGTTGCCTGGCCGCTTGCCCAGCAATATATAATCCTGAAAAGAAAAGCTAAAATTATTTTTTAACATGTTAAGTTTTTTTTTCTAATGTATTAAAGAGGCCATCGAACTTTAGGGTTTGGGATTATTCCGTGTTATGTAAAATTAGCGATATAGGCCTACATTTATGCATTTAAACTCTCCGTTAAGAAGTGGGTATTAATACTTTTTTCACCGCGATGATTAAATCATTTTTGGCTTTTCTTTTCAGATTCATCTCACTGCGCTTCCACATAGCTGGACCTGGCTGTGTATTCTCTGACCCAGAGCTGCAGGTGCTTGAATCAATAGACATTTTGTTACATCCCCGAAATGGCCTCTCATTCGGTGCCCATTTCCATCCGGGAAACTTTTAACCACCTCACGTCGGCTAAAACATACTGTTGAGCTTAACAAAACTACCAAGACAACCTTACCCTATCTGTGACGTTGCACTAATATTTGCGTAATCGTCCGTCAGGTGACAGTAGGGCACAGTAACTAATCGAAAGAGCACGTTTTGTCGTTGAATCTTCAAACACCATGCCTCATTGTTATTTGTTCCTTAGATATTCCTTCTCTAACAGTCTTCTACATTTTGTAAGATTAAACTTCACATGAAAAGGTATTTTGGTATTGTCTTTTAGGCACTGTTCGGAACGACGCTAAGAACAACAAATGTTTTTGGGGTAAACATGACTCTGGTAAAAAAAAAAAAAAAAGCAGTTCCTGATGGAATGGGCAGCGAATGAGATGCATTTCGGGGATTGTGCAAATGGTCTATGGCTTTGGATTCAATTATACCAGTTTCTATTTGGGTTGCAAGACTGTGATTGCCTTTGTCGAGGTAAGAGTCATTTTCCTTGGGCAGGTGTTTCCTTCTTTACAGAATACTGGTTTTCCCTATAAATTGATCATGAATCTTCCCATTGTTCCTTGTACCAAAATAATAACACTCTGGTCATTCTGTTAGGGCAGTAATAAATTGCTGAACTGCTTCATTTTGTTCCTGAGTCCTCAGGCAAAATTTATTGTGGGGCATCATTTTCTTTTGGCCATTTAAATCCAGTGACGTCACAACTTTGTCTTAGCTGTCTGTGCCGTTGATCCATCACTGCACTAAAAAGTTACATTTAAGGTGAAAAAGTGTCAACCAAAAGGTGTATATGTACTGATGTTTGACACACACACACACACACACAGAGACAGATGGACACACGAATCATGCTGACATAAGGTCTTTCCGATTGCATTGTATGACCTCAATATACAAATATATTTCGTCGCCCACATCACATACTGTCTTATCTGATGAAATTCCGTTTTCAAGAAAATCGCCATTGAAATTCTACCGGAAGATTTCATGTTTGTACTATGGAATTAAACATTACAATTTACTTTTTAAATTTGCATTATGAAGAAAACATTCTGAAGTCTAAGTTTTAAAATTGCGGAGTTTTGAAAGTGCAATTGTATTCCTGATATAAAGCTACAAAGTCATAAGTCTGTATGTGAAACGCAAAAAAGTCGTATTTTCACATAAGACGCTAATTTCACCATTATATTTCAATGCGTTCAGATAGATCTCTATGTGAAAAATGTCATGTTCACCCAAGAGGCAGATACGACGCACATAGATCTGTATGTGAAAAGCGTAAACAGCTTGTTTTACGAACAGCATTAATTATACGCCTATTGAAATTTAAACATACGATAGTATGTGAAATCGCGATATGCAGTTTTGAGCTTATTGATCAAAATTTTTAATTAATATCTCACTAATTAGGTCAATTTCATGATTGTAACTTTGTGCATGTATACAGTGTGAGTCAAAAAAAACCTACATTCAGAATAAAAAATAATTAAAATAATTAAGAACTGTTTTTGCTCAAATGTTTGCTATGGTTATAAAGAAGGATAAACAGGCTTTCAGAAAACGTTTATTGGGTGTTCATTTTGGAACTTTGGAGGAAGAAGTTACGCCTATTTTGCTGAGAGACTTAAAAATCCTGTTTGGCCGATTTTGAGCCAAACAAAGATGCATCGCTTACATAGAGTAACATGGTCTTCAGCAGTGATTGAGTACAAACATTTAACACCAAATTATTGTTGAACAATAGAAGGTGAGAGAGTAATTGAAGGATTATAAAAATAATATCCCAGAGATTACAAAAGAAAATACTAAGTAAAAAAAAATTCAATTTCCCAAATAAGAAATTCAAGATAGCTGGTGTAAGACCACAGTTTACTTTGGTTCAGCAAGATTTCATGATTTGAACCTGCAACGAAACATGGGAGCAAAAGTGAAACCATATAAGTCTTGTATTCCGCTTGAAAAAACAGCAGGGCGATATTGAATTTTAAGTTTTAAATTCCGATTTATCTACAGAAAACTTCAGCTTTAGTTCTTCTTGCAATTTATGGATGCTGAGTATACTGTATTTGTGCAAAATAATTACCTTAGAGATGTAAAACAAAAGTCTCTGAGCAGTTTCATTATGTTCATGAACTGAGACATTGATATGGGGTGATTTTCAATAACTGACTCTTTATGATTGCACAATGGTAATTTAATTTTTTTGAAGATATTTCTTACACAAATAACCATTTTATTCCACAAACGGATATGTTTTGTCGAGAAGAAATCGATACCATCTGAAATTGCATGTGTGAATTGTCTTTGCTATAATGTGTTATGGTATACGTCGGTGTCAGTCTCTCCGCATTGTATGGCTAGAATCGGCCAAACTGAATTCTTAGGTCTCTCCGCAAAATTGTCATAGTTTCTGAACCCAGTCCGAAAGACACCAAATAAAAATCTTCTGATAGCCTGTTTATCTCTGTAAACAACCAAAGCAAACATTGAAGCAAAAATAACGTTTAACCTTTGAAGAAAAAATCTTTCCTGAATGTAGGGTTTTTATTGACTCACACTGTAGACCATAACATTATAAGTACATATGCAAAATACCTCAAAAATGTCAGATAAGACAGTATGTGATGTGGGCAACAATTATATAATATGGAGAGTTAGTCAATTGTAATCTTCAGCATAGGTTTATTTTGTGGTCCTCTGTAGAATTTCAAGCAAAATATAAGAGGTCATGGTCGATACCAAACCTTTCAATGTCCCTTTAAAATTGCCTGAGGACATAGTTTATTACCTAATTTAACATGCCAGCTGATTCAAATTGTTGCACCCAAAACAACAAGATGCATTTACCCGTGTGAAAGCAGGTGATGCACCACAGCTTTGGTCCATAAATAACACCTACTACAAATTATCTGTGGCAATGTCATTCAATTATTCACATACCATTTTCAATGACAATCAAAGAAGGAGCATGTTACATAACCCAAACATGCATAACACCTGAGATCTCATACATTATTCTTTTCATACAATTTGTAATACCTAAGCGCAGTTATTGTCCGTTTTACTATACCTTATACACAGTGCACTCACAATTGATGCGTGACCTCTTGTGCCTAGTGTGCATTTAAAGTATAGGGGCTTCACTAGTTATAGCATCGCTGTTGCCAAAGTTTATGCTCAAATTCAGCAGAACTTTCACACGATCTAGGAAATGTTTCTTTCTTCATGGTTGCAAATTTTAAAATAAAATATCATTCAGAAGATATGCGGTGCTTTTCATTTATGAGACCATGTCCAGGATCATATCAGAACTATCCTTCTCAAAATACCGGTGCACAGCGAATGGTAAATTCACTCTAACATTTTGTCTGAGTACGGCCGGAGGACCGCTATATTCATGAGACCATAATAGAAAAACGATTTGACCTATGTACTTGGAACTCTCTGTCAATCAAGCCCATGCTTTCCTTATATGGTATGCCAAACAAAGGATCGATTGGACCTTGGGAAGGTACGTGGTTGATGCTATATGTAAATGACTTTCTGATGGCCAAAATTTGCTAGCGAAGTGTTACGTGTAATCCGGTCATTACTATGTCAACTGGATCATGCTTTTGAGTCCTGCACCACGATCGAAATAATCACTACACAAAGTCTACGGCCTGCAATAACATTCTAAAAGGTGCGTGATCCACTAACCAGGGAGTTATGTAACCACTTCGATGGCGAATACACCACTCAACCCAAGTTATTGCATGTTAGGGCAGCGGGTTTACTCAAGTGTGGGAGTAACTTGGCCGTTCATTCACAGAGACATGTCACATGGCTAAAATTAGCATACGGTTAACAGGTAAGCTGGGTTAGGGACACAATAATCCAGTTTAGTGTGGTAAAGGTTGTGGCGTGTTTTGCCGTGGAGATAACTGCACAATGGGGAAACTCAAAGTTGGTCAATGAAACTTGCATTCATTAACACTTTTTCCATGCTTCTGGGCAGTACTTTCTGATGTCGCTTAAACCAATGGACACTCCCTCCTTATCTATCAGCATCTAAGATATAGAAGCACTATTTTTTAATTGGTTACTCAGATGGCTATCGCATGTTATGTCCTGTAATGGGCCAATCGGACAGGTTGTATCAGAATCACTGACCCAGTTGTTGTGTTCCTCACTTTAGTTTCCTTTCATCATTAGAGACTCTCTTGTGCTCACAAAATAGAGGGGATCTATTTAACAGAATAACATGTGCTTTCTGAATTCATCGTGTGTCCGAAAAGTGTGTCAGATGGCTCAGGTTATGGAAACTACTCTATAGAGGATGTTACCTTGTGTAAGTAAAAGTATAGAAAGGTTCATGCGCTCAGTCATTTCCTTGCTATTTTCCATATATGTGCTCGCATGAATAAATTCAGGACCAAGTTTTGAGTGCTTGTGTTAATCTTTGAGCTAATTCGTAACATGATTTGGTAATGAAGATGACTACATGGGCACTGCTGCATGCTGCCTCCGGGTTGTCTTGTCTTGTCTAAAAACTTTCAGACTTAGATGGTGAAGATGTGTCAATCACACATTGCAGGGCAATCCTCCTGCATTGTCTTGGACCTGACAGACAACAGGAGTTTTATCAGCACAATGGCACAAACAACTATGCCAGTAGTGCATGCCCTAGATTTAAATGGCAACAGCAATTAAAAATGGCAATGTATTACTGTCCTAACAGGATCTTCATTATTTTGGTATGATGAACAATGGGATGAATCCGGAATCAACGTAGAAGGAAACAACTTCACACACATAAAAGGTTTGACACCTTTGGTAGTTAGTATGGACCCTCTACATCAATGCAGGTAGTTAGTACTCTCAAATCGTGGAAATACTTTTTCAATAGGGGCCAATTTAAGTTTACACAGGGGGTCAAACTTTTAAAATGCCCAATCATGTTGAAACGTATGCCATATTGTCTATAAAATCATAAGGATTCCAAAAATTGTATAGTTGTACCACCTACAACCATTGGTTTTGGAGTTATAGGGTTACAATGACTAAAATGGTCCAAAAAGGTCAATCTCATTTTGGTACAGGGGTCAACATTAAAAGTTATCTATTATATTTTAAGTACTTGCAAATTATTGCTTGAGGTAAGAGGACTCCCCAAAAGTATAGTTTTGATTATGTTAGGTCAACATCAATTGGATTATGTTACCCTATGACCTATTTTCACATAACTGTTACCTTACATTGCAGATGGTCAAACTATCCTTATTTTGAACATTGCTAGATGAACAACTTCTTTCATTTTTTACCAAAATTGGAGCAACTTCTGATTTTGGCCCTGTACAAATAGAAATTGACCTTTTTACCATTTAGCCATTTTTACCCTATAACTCCCAAACAAATGGTCATAGATAGTACAAAACTATACATTTTTTGGAATCTTTATGACAAGACGGACATATGCCATACTTTCAACATGATTGGAGCATTTTAAAATTTTATCATATTCCCTGTTTAACCTAATTGGCCCCGATTGAAAAGTGACACCACAATTTGAGAGTACTACAGGGTGTCCCCAAATATTAGTACCCATCGATACCACAATGTTTATTTTTTTCCATAGAAAAATCAATAACATTAGGTACGTTGGTTTAATATCCAACTTCATTATACTGTACAATTTCATAAGATTTTGATCATAAATCGACTAACCAAAGTGAAATACACTTATGTGTGTAGAGATGCTGATGCCACATTCATCCTTTGGGCTAAGTGAAAAAAATGTAATGTGTACTTTAGCCCCTTCCTGGCAAGCTTTTTGTTTACAACATGCTTTATTACCTTCCCCCCCCCCCCGGGAAATTCTTATTAAACACTCAAAACGTTTGATTGTGGTACCAAGAGAGCTGTTGGTCCTCTCCTTTTCCTTCGATACCAAAATACTAATATGCCCAGTACTACGTCAAAATGATATCATAACCTCGCTAGACATTAAAGCTCAGTGCCCCCCCCACCCACACAGTATTAGGCCTTTATATACGATTTTGGTAATTTCTGCAAGAGTCAGCACTAAAACCCTCTGTATGTTATAAAAGCGCTGTTCCTTTTGTCATGATTTTAGGAGCCAAAACCAGTTTAAAAAATCTGATAGTCTTAATATTTTGGTGCAAAATTGCAATTTTCGCCTATTGTGCGCTTGTGTTTTTTCGGAAATTGACAATTTTTTGCTGCCTAATGGTTTTATGACGTCACTGTGATGCCATAAAGGATATGCTGTTACTTATCTTGGTATCAGGGGAAGAGAATGATCATAGCTATCTAATTTGGTACCAAAATCAAAAGTATCAAGTGCTTAGTAAGAGATTTCCGCAGGAGGATAATGTGGATGCAAAAAAAAGGCTTGGTAAGTCGATGGATAACACACACATACATTTTTTTTCACTTCGCCAAAGGATGGAATCAGTACCTCTAACACATTAAGTGTATTTTCACTTTGGGTAGTCCGATTTTTATGATCAATTCTTATGGAAGGTTACAGTATATGAAGGTTGGATATTAACCCAACTTACCTAATTTTATTGATTTTCTATGAAAAAAATAAAACATATTTTGGTTCGATGGGTACTAATCATTTAGGGCCACCCCTGTACCTACCAAGGCATTGATATTAGAGGTCCATACTACAACTACCAAAGGTGTCAAACCTTTTTGTTGTGAGGGGTAAACGATATGTTTGCACTGAGTCTGTGCTCCTCCTCTGATAACATAAAAGCTTAATTGACACTGTCCTGTCATGAAACTAAAATCTTTTAAAACCTATTGGCATCTTTAGTGGCACTAATAACAAACTAATAGAATCAGTCAGCATTGGCAATGTTGAAACCTCTTTGTTATCTTATTTATCACAAAATACCCTCCAACTGTTCCTTATTTTTATCTCATCACTCTTTACCTCTCATTTTGTTCCCATTCTTTCTTCTTATTTCCTTTTCAACTGTCCTTTCATATGGTCTGGTTTATCTAGATACCAAGGCTTTTTGAACACCACCAAATTACACAAAGAGCCATTTTGGTAAAGAACAAGGCTGAAGAAAACCAAGAATTGGCAATTTAGAACAGTGACCAAAATACACAATGAATCAGGGGGGTAGGACATGCCACATAACAGCAACAGCATGAATTTCAAATCGGCATCAACAGCCGGCGCGACTCGAGTGCGAGTCCTTTCAAATGGCTTACGGTAGGAGGCGCTATTACCGTATCGGACGGTTACACTCATACTTGAACTAGGGTTTAGAGGAATTTTGGTACTGAAACTGAGACACAGCTAGGCTACCATAGTAAATGCACTAGCAGTTCCACAAAATAACCGTTTGGAATCCCCAAAGCCAAATCGAGCATGTCGTGTCCTACCCCCCCCCCCCTGCAAGTGAATGAATTTGGAAAAACGAAAAAGAGGAAAATAGAATACGAAGTACAACCAGGCCTGTGAAACTCCTATATCTAGCACGTACAAAACGGGAATCACCACTGTGTATATGCGCCCCTGCAGAGTGTGGGGATAGCAATGGTATGATAATGACCAATATGACATTGCAAGCCTACAAATTGCTTGTGATTGTAACACATACGAAAATTATATCCAACAATCACAATTTCATCATCTTAAAAGCAGGAAAAAGAAAACAATACGTAACAGAAAAACGTAGCTTACTATCTTCGATTTAGATTTTATCTTCTTTAATGGTGCAACAAGAGATTCAAGTCATAACATTTTCAGTGATATGTAGTGATTTCATATAGATTAGACAATAGATTCCCTACCTTATTTATTTGGCTACAGAAATAGCTTGAAATGAAACAAAAGGTGATTTGTGTATGCTTATATTTCAATAGAAAACATAGGCTAAATTTCCTATATGCTACTACCGTAACCACTCAGGTATAAGCCCACCTTTGGGTATAAGCCCACCCCAATTTTTAAAGAAAATACAGGAGCTAGCATACACTCGAGTATAAGCCCAGGTGGTAATTTTAGCATTCAGGAAACAATGTGGCAGTAATTACACAAACAAAATCACATTTCAAAACTTGGAACTATTCTATAGAGCCATCAAAGTAGGGCCCAATGCATTGGGATGGTTTACTAGAATTGCTTTGAGAAATGTGATGTGTGAAAATTGAACTTTTTATTGTGGGCCGCCAGCTATAGCTGGCAGGACCACTTAGCAATCCGTTGTGCGTGTGTATGTATGTGTGTATGTGTGTGTGTTTGTATGGATATATGTGTCAAAAATTGTTAAGTTTTTTCATGGGGCGGCCCACAGCTTATATTCTTTGAATATAGCGAGTGCGAAAGCCGAGAACCGCGAAATTCTAGTTTTTAATGTTTTAATATCTGCTACAACAATAGTGTACATAAAATGGTATCTGGTGAATAATATGCTCTTGAAATGATATTGCAATTTCGTATCTGATATTTGCTTCCAAGTTCTAGCCCCTCCCCGGGTATAAGCCCACACCTATTTTGAAGTACAATCTTCCTTTTTGGGGGGTGGGCTTATACCCGAGTGCTTACGGTATATGGGAAATTAGAAATTTCACAATTTTGGTACCAAAGAATTGGTACCAAATGGGGATATTTTTGATAGAAAGCTTTACACCAGTGCAAAAATCAGAATTTTCATATTTTATAGGGACATCTAGTTATTTGAAATCTCTTGTTGCACCTTTATTAGCGTCATCAAACATGTTAATGTTACACACTTATTCAGGGCTTAATCGAGTCCATCAGGCATTTGAAATACTGCCCTCAACATTGTCGGCTAGCCAGACTGAGCCTCTTCCCCTATTCTAGACTCACCTGGACAACAGCCCAGATAGCAGGCAACAGTACAGATAATGTGATTGAATTTAGGTTATCAACCTTTGGGGGAAGACTTGAGTTTGAGGCATTACTTGAAACATTTTTTTTTGCAGTGAGAAATGGTCATGATTAGACTAGGAAATGTCTACTTTTCATAGCAAATATTTTTTTTAATGTAACCAATCTTACACTTAAGATTATGCAAACGATCATTGTAGATTTAGGTTTACCAACATTAGGCCAGCATCCCAGCAAAATAAATGAATCATAAATTAAGTGGATACACCAATATGTTTAATCAAACACCATGGTTTGCCTTGTAGCCTAAAAACATTTTTTGATGGTATGTTGTAATGTTTTCATTGGGGGCACTATTTAGTGGTTTGTAAAACTTAGAGGGGCCATTTTCTTCCTTTTATATTAGGGGATTATATATTTGGGTGTATGTGCAGTTCTGAAAATTGGCAGTACGGTGCCAAATGTCAGACCTTTTACCCCAATTTTAACCAAAACCAAGAACTGAGCAAATAGTGCTTGTCCGGTGTTATAAGAAGGACATAAATGTTCAAGTTCAGTGGCATAGAGGGGGGGAGATGCCCCCTCTGAAGAAAAAAATGAGGGGAACCCTATCTGCTGAATCTTTGAAACGGAAATTGGATATGCAAAAAATTCCTCGCTACATGAAAAGACTACTGAAATGCTCTGGACGATTTCCTTCGGGCCGGAGTATGGTGCTTTATAATGTCCATTATTATTATTAGTTAGTATTATTACTATGGCATTACAAGTTGTGTCGCAATCCATGAATTGAGTCAAGGGCTAGTAGGCCAATTAAAGGGGCATTCGTTGATGCAAACGAGCTAATTAAAATGTGTAATTGCGGTATATTAAAACATTACATGAAGGTGCAGAATTCCTTGCCATTGAAAGGTAATGTTATGTATCTTTTGGTGAATCATATTAGGTCGAGAAAGGCATATGACAATTAAAAAGGCATTCTTTGATGTCTTTTTTCATAAAATATGCAACTGTCAATATCTGGAGTTCCACAAGGCACCTACACTTGATGGAAAGAAAGCATGTTAAAATTTAAAGAGCTTATGAGGAGGGCTTGCAGATCATCAAAAATCATATTTTGGCTGTATTGTGTAGCAAGTTTAGGGTACCCTACTTATGCAAAATGATAGGCCAGAAAGCAACCTGTTTTAAGGACAAAATAGGATTATAGTCATTAATGACACATATAAATATTCATGAGATAATAGGACATAAGTGCTTCCATTTTCATGGTCCAATGCGCCGGACACAGGGATGATAATGAGCTATGAGTGAATTTGAGCTATTTCCCATGCGGTATTTTTTACCACTTTCCCTATATCATCGCACCCAGAGGCGAAAGTTATCTATGTTAGCATTTTGTCACGCATTGTAGTTATTATGGTTCTCCTAAAAAGAAGGAACTTCCTCCGTTGTTAACAACAACAACAAAATGGCCGCTGGTACAGCGTCTTTGACAGACGACGAAATTGCTGCGTTAATACAAAATAAAGATGCACAAAACACGCGATTTGTTTTCCGGAAGGCTGTGAACATCTTTTCAGACTACTGTACGGAAAAAGGAAGTTCTCTCACGGAAGCTGAAGCGCTAAATTGTGCCGACTTGGACGAGTTGTTGGGGTGATTTTACGCCGACTGCCGAGGTTCGTAAACGGGATGGCGATTTCATGATTTAAAAGCTTACAGTCAACACGATATGGTTACCAAAGGCAATTTGGAAATACCATTATCTCATAAATATTTATAATGGTGTAATAAAACAAATACTACATGCTATGTCGGGGAAAATAGTGCAACTATTTTTCCCTCGGTACTGGCTACAGGCCTACCACCCCTCACCCTTCGGGTTCGGGGTGGTAGGCCTGTAGCCAGTACCTCGGGAAAAATAGATTGCACTATTTCCCCTCCAACCATGTAGTATTTGTATACTGTTCATACGGACACTTACTTCAACATGTAACTCTATGGGGAGTCATAATCTTTGAACACTGCCGTTTTCTCCCTTTTCTGTGAATTCTTCAGTTGGAAAAGTGATTTATGAGAATTCTACAGATGTATCCTTCACTTTTAAGCTATTCCTGCAAAATTAAAATATTTTGACTCTTTCGGATGAATCGCTGATAGTGTCTTTAAAGGTCATAGATGAGGCAACTATACATTTTCTTGATCAGTGTGACTAGAAGAATGCTTAAAGGGATTAGCAGCGATTTACTAATCCGAAACATCGAAAAAATCATCAAAATTTATATTTTTATATTTTTGTTACTGGCATGGATATGCGAACATAACCTGCAAGTGGTTGGTTTGAAATCCGTGTATTAAAGACAAGGCAGTACTTTTTTATCTGATTCTTAATTTCTATATTTGTGTGTCAAAATTCCGACTTGAGATCAAAGAAGCCTTTCCCAGAGAATATCACAGATTTTCATGTGATGTTGTGCACCGTGATCAATACAGTTTGACCTCAAACAATACACAAACATTATTGATCTTTGGTTATTCTGTACTGGTGTAAACCACAATCAGCTTTTTAGTGCAGATTTTGAAATGCCATCACTGTATGTCTATTTGCGGGAGGGTATGACAAATTTCCTCAAATACTTTTTTTTCACTATTTCGTGTTTTATTTCTACATTAAAGCAGTTATATGGAATTGTGCACACTTATCCCTGATTTACAAGTTTAAAAATGCATTTCCACATTTTTTCAATTCTCTCGCATTATCGCTGCTAACCCCTTTAAGTCAACATTTTAGCTCAATTAAAACACTTCAAACCTTGCTCGCTTTTTCCCAATTTAGCAAAAGTGGAGATTTTAGGGGCTTATATGTTATTTCCCATATTCTAAAGCAGGGGTTATCAATAGGTGGCCTGCGGGCAAATCCGGCCCACCAATCATTGATTTTGGCCCTCGACTTGCTTAAATATATAAAGGGAAACATAAGAAATTCAGATGTATTTGGCCCTCAAGTAAGGAACTTTCAAATATGTTTGGCATTCTCTGGCCCATCAGCTAAAGTAATTGACAACCCCTGCTCTAAAGCATCTCTCCTGAAGTTCCCACTTGGAAGTCTTTTTTCTGTGTTCAGGAACATATTATGCTATTACTTTACTCATGGACTCATGTTATCTACAACCTAGTACTTGCTGTGCTAATAAAGGCTTATTCAGAGATTTTCAATATATATTTCTTTATGTGTAGTAATTACAAATAGTCAGCTAGAACTAAAGAAGTCACCTAAAATGCTTAATTCCAAATTTAGAGATGAATCAGATTTTTTCGTTTTCATGCAGTAAACATTTCTGCACAGTATAACCCTGCCATAGGAATACCGTGTATAACAAAAATTCTGGCTCCGGAATTTTATAACAAGTTTTTGATTTTCTATATGGAGGACTGATTTGAGCTTAGTTATTTCACACGTGATAGTATATGGAAAGCATTGTGTATATATGCAAAAAAAAACATGATTAGTTTGAAAAATGAGTGCGCCCTCATCAGAAATCATCCGAGTCCGCCTTTATAGAAATAGAATCTGCGGCACTCGCAGACATGTTTATAATAGAAAAAACATTTCTGGCATCTGATACTCTTGGCAAGAGTATCAAATACTCCTCCCTATAATATATCCATATTTATTTTCCTCCCCCTCTCCAACGGGGCCCTCTTTCCAACACGCCCCTCTGTTTACACAGTCCACTCCACAAGGGACATTGGCATCGAAAGTGGATTGCAATTTACGGTAGCAAACCATTTTCTATGATGATACCACCTCTTTGCCATTCCATCTATTATTGATGGACATATTGAACCTTGTCATTACATTTACCCTTAGGCATAACAAATGGTTTGTTTGTCGTAACCCGACCGACCCTAAAAACACCTGCCGACATCAAAGTTTTTATGCAATTAGCAACAAAATAAACAAATATTCTGCCCCACCCAACCCATTATTTTCATCCAAAATGTAAAAAAACAAAATTACACCACACAAAGACAAAAAATAACAAAACGAGAATTTCGATGTTTCTCGGCTTTCTTTGGTTTCAGGTTTTGCTGGATAGTTGGGGACTGGTGGGGGTAAATTGTGCGTTGCCATGGGTTCTGTGGCGGTGGTTGTGGATGGCTTCTGTCAGACCTTATCGGTCACTCTGAGCCATTTGTTTGATAATGAGGTTGGTGGAATGTGTCGAATTTTGTATTTTGAATTGAAGCAGCGTTTTCCTGCAAGTTGTTTAAGATTGTTTTGATTGAGTCAAAGATTAATTGTAATTCCGTGGCTGTATGTTCAGGCGACTTGCAAGTTTTTAGGTTGACTGTTGACTGGAAAATAAGTTGGACGCATCTATCTTATCGATCTCCAATCATGACATCACTCATTCGTAGAGTATTGTTGTACTCGGTGAAAAAGGTGCTTGGACACAGAAACAAAGAGCAACAACGTGTGCAGATAAAATACTGGTGTGCAAGTAAAAAGAAGGTTTTTGTGGCTAGCTAGCGGAGTGTTGATGGCTTCAATCGACTCCGGAAATCTCCAGTGACTGAGCTGAACCCATTAAATCTGGTAGGGGTGTTCCAATGCAGATGACCCTTGGAAAAACATCTGTGCTGGTAAGAGAATTATACATTGTGTGCTGTTTGGAGCTTTGTGGTGCATGGTGGCCCTAATTTTGGTCGATATATACACACATTCAAGGTTTGTAAGGTGAATTGATGTCCAGAATTTAAGTGTTAGTTTTCTGACAATGGCTTGGAATAGGACGCCAGGGTTTACCATAATGAATTTCATTCGCGAACATTCCTTTTGTTTTTGTTGTTTGTTTATTTATATATATTCTTTGTTTATTTTGATTTTTAATTTATAAATGTATATATTTTTATTCATAGTTTTTATTTTGTTTTTAATTTGTATAGTATATGTTGTTCATTTCTTATTTATTATTATTTTTTTTTTACCTATGAGTCCATCTTTAATTGTTTTATTTCAAATTTTATGTAACAATTTTACTTTATTACTATTTTAGTTTTGTATTTTAATTTCTATATATTTTTTTCATTTCGATTTTTAAGTTATAAATATATGTATTTATTCAAAATTTTTGGTTTTTAATTTTGTAATTGTATTTGTGTTATACGTTGTTTGATTTGACTTTTTTAGTCATCGTTATTTTGGTTCAGTGTTAATTATTTTAGTTTATTTTCATTTTAACGATTTATATTATTAAAGATTTTTGTGTATACGGCTTTTTGATTTTATATTAAGTTTAAAATATTTTTGATTACCTCCCATTGTAATTTTATTTTTCCCACAGTACCATTTTGGGGCTTTCTCTTTTAATTATTTTTGTTGTTTTTCTTTATTTTATTTTGTAACTGATTTTTTTAAAATATTTGGTTCCATTTATTTATTCATTTTATATTTCTATTCCTTTTTTGGGAAGGCTCCTATATAAATAGCTGTAATATTTATATTTCTTTTTATTTTAACATTATTTTTAATGATATTCTAAGGCTAGTGTACCACGTATTTGTTTATTTTTTAAAATTATTTGTTATTATTTTCTCACTTATTATTATTTTAATTTGTACTGATCCTTTTCTTTATTTCATTTCATTTTGTTATTTTATTCATTTTTATTTTGTGTTAATGTCTTTTTTGCTTTAGGCATATATGTATGACTTTTGTGATGGTCATATGCGAAAAATCTCTGTTCTTACAAACAATACAAATTTAAAAAAAAAAAAAAAAAAAAAAAAAAAAAAAATCCCCCCCCCCCAAAACAAATCGCCCAAAGTTGAATTCGAACCCAGATCCAAACAGGTTCTATATGTACTATATTTCTGACCGAGCCACAGAGCCATTGAGGTAAGCTAAACATTTTAAGCGCCAATTAGCTGTGGTAACGTTTCTCTAGTGTTATACCCGCAACGCATACTGGGTATTTTTTCAATGTAAACACATAATAACTACTGCCGCTCTCCGAGAAAGAGGTATTGCGAAGATACATATCTATCATCTACCAAAATATTTCAGCTAAAAAAACACAACATAATTTATTGGGGGTAAATGCCACCCAAAATTAATGACTGAGGTTCGTCCTTGTCCTTCGGCGCTGCAACAATGATCATTGTTCATTTCTTCAAAAAGGCTCTTCCAGGTAACCCACCCCCCGCTATTTAGCTTGACAAGTCATAACCCGGTGGCCATATGGAGTGTCCAATTAGAGTAACCTCGAACAACCCGCTATTACCACTAGGTACTTACCCCTTACCTACGTTAACAAAATCGCCCGGGGGGAATCGGGGAAATCACCCACTAATTTCCTTTTTTGGCCGCAACATTTATTTGCAACTCAAATAGACCGATTTTGAAAAAAATCCGGCTCTCTAGAAAGCGGAGTTTTTCCGATACAAATCTTTAAAACAGTGATTGCTCATCTCGTACTTTCAATCCATAAACAAACCCCAACTTTCCATTTAAATAAAATAAACAATTTTACAAAATACACATTTGTTTTTACAACACCAAAAATCTAAAAACTAAAAATTCATCGCAAATTTCTATGAGGAGGGGTTCAAACACCAGCATGACAGTAATTTGGTACGTAACCTTTTTCACCGCCAAAATTTGCCCTACATTTACGGGATCCGCGAACAAAAACAGCCCCAAAATGGCCCCAGTAAAAGTATATATGTCGCTACGCACCCGATAACCAGACGACAAAAGCAACTACACACAGAACATAAAAGATCTTTGCTATGTCATTGAAAAAAAAAGCTTTAATAGTAGCATCTTGTCTTCATTTTAGAGTAAAACATTGAGAAGAATCTAAAAAAAATAATTAACAAAAAAAATCCACCGGACCAACCTTATATTTTTCTCTGTTACTCCAAACAAACATATTTTTTTATGCTTACGTAACAGACTGTGATATAGAGTGACTAACAGAGATGTGCACGTTAAAGACATTACATTTGTTGATATAGTGCTGCCCAAGTATGAGATCTAAGCAGATACACATTCCCATCATTTTAACGCACTATGCCTCTCCTCTCCTGGGCATGGCAAAAGCCAAGGTCTATTGTTTATAGAACATTTCCTAGTACCATGCATTGAATACAAAATAAGGTGCTATTATTTGGTCAGTAAAGCAGACATGACAGCCAAGACCCATTCAATATGACTTCGCCAAATGAATTAAATAGATTTACAGACTGCAAACAAACCAATTGGATCAGTTTTCACAGCTTTTGAAAAGGTCTCATTTATTATGACAAACCAAAATAAACCTAAAATTCACGGCACACATTTTTTACAAATATTTGGATATTTATACTACTGACTATATCTATACTACTGACTTTAAATAGAAATGTCTATTTTGGTTGGTTACTCAGCCGGTATATCGTGTAAATGACGCCAATCACATACACCTGTCAGGGCTTTACGCGGATTGTTTTGGGGTGCGGGAACGTCCAAAAAGGGGACCTTTTGGGGGAAAAGTGGACCTAACCCCTCATAATTGTCGCTCTTTGAACATCTCATCACCAAAAGTGGACTTTCTTGTCAAATTTCTATAACAACTTTTATCAAACAATTCAGCAAGAAGTGGACCTTTTGCCCCTTTTGTGGAATTTGGGGCTGCGACCGCCCCGCAACCCCCCTGCGTACAATCCTGATAGAGGTGGTATGTGTTTTGGAGGTTAACGAATGACCTCTTTCCACTCTCCAATGACCTAAGCTGCCCTTTGGGCTCCTGGTATTTATAGGTGGTTCTATTGGGAACCATTTACCGGAAAAGAAACGGATAAGGGATTAAATGTGCCCAATAGAAACTGCCTCCCTCGCTAATTTACTGGTAAATCCACCGGCAAAATTTTCCTTCTCGAGGAGGAAGGAAAATAGCGGCATCACTTACCGTTAAAAACGCCAATAGAAACCACTCTGTTCGCTACAGTGCGCATGCAGGCGAGGAAACGGAATTTGATAATACCGCGTGATTACGATCGACGATAGGCCCTACGTGTGGACGCGTAGACTACCGCTATAGTCCATTCCCTTAAATCCTTCTCTTCTGCCGTTCACTGAACCTTTTAACCCTCTACCCATCTTTGCCTCAGTTGCCTCTGATTTACGTAATTTCAAAATTGACATCAATCTTACTATCGCAGGTCCCGCTATAGTTTTTTGTTGAACAGCTCACCCACAATGCTTTGCGTTGACCTCAGTGTACGACCTTTTGCCGGCCAAGTTTTATGTGGAGTTGGTCGACAGCAGCCAGGGAGTATTTACCGGTAAACGGCCGCCGAATAGAAACTGACCATTATCCCCTTTTCTTGCTCCTTTCCAGGTAGGAGATTGCCGGTAAATGCAGGAATCTTTCAATAGAAACATGCTTTTAGTTTCATCTGTAAGCTTGTTGGTTGAGAGATATTGGCAAACATTTACAGCAATGCACCCTCACAGCATATCATGTTTTCAGTTGTTTAAACACATCTCCTAGGACTTGGCACTGAGGTTTTATATCTGCTGGCATGTTCTGTTATGAGATCCTTTGTTAAACTGCTCTGCCTGCACTTTAATCACTATGAGTTACAATATGCCTCTCCACCAAGGGCACAATTCAGTGGGTTATACTTGTACATACTTGACAGAACTGACCTTGTGTGAGCTGAGTATCATATATCATACCCCAAATCATGGGGTATTTTTTATAATCATTTGTGAATGAAAGTTATTGACCTGTGCCAAGGAAATTGAGCTTTTACTAGCTCATAGTGAATATGATTTTCTGTTGGAGCACTGAAAAAAGTTCCTTGGCTAGCCAATGAACATTGTATGACTAGTCCTGATGAGCTGAAAGGCCACACTTTGTCGCGTTGTGGTGTGGGACGAGTGGTTTCTTTTTCCAAAAAAATACCATATTTTCATCTGTTTTTTTGCTCTAATGTACAGTTTCCACCATAAGATTGATACACATGGCACTGTAAAAATTAAGTGTTTAGGTTTTGTACAGTTATTAACCCCTAGATGCATTTATACTAAACAACCAAATTAAAAAAACACAACTCAACTTTTTGGTCAAAAGGTGGGTATTTTCGTAGACCACTGCTCCATAAATCGCTAAAAATCAGTGAAATCAGCAGTTTTCCTATACATGCATTAATGATTTTGTACTGTACCAATCAGAAAGTGATAGTCCTTGACAACCATTATGAATATGCAAAACACATTGGTTTGAAAATTGAGTACACCCTCATCGGGACATATCTTATTCGCCTTTTAGTACTTATAGTAATATTGGCATGCCCGAGTTCCGTAAGGGTCTACGATGATTTAACTTGGTACAAAGGAGGGGCCGAGTGGGATGACATGTTGGTGCTCTCTTGCCCTGTGACCTATGTGCCTTTTGACCTCATGTCAATCAAATGTTAACCCTTTCCCCACAACTTGTGACAGTTATCTGGAGTTCCATAAGGCGTATACTACTTTAACTTGTCGGAAGGAAGCGGAATAAAGAGTTTTTCCACCTGAGTAGCCGGGCGTTTTCGGGGAAATTAATATGAAAATGAGCTAATTAATAATGCAAAAAATCTGCAAATCACTATAATTTTTGAAACAGTTCATCCGATATGCAAATTTTCACTGCATGCAAACCCATTATGGTCCAATCTTCTTTGCCATTTCGGAGTTGTGATACAAGTGGCTTAGGAATGCAAATGAGCAATTTAAATAGGCCATAATTCTGTTTGCTTAAAATTAAAAAACAATGACAATCGGATATGCAAAAATTCTTTACTAACATGAAAAAGACAATGCAATAATCTTGTGTGTGAATCATATGGGAGGAGGAAGCTGAGGTTGTGGGGAGGGGGAGGAAAATGAAGGGGGGGTTGTTTAGGAGGAAAGTTTGGGGTGTTGGGGAAGGTCGGTGCTGGGTGTGGAGGTGGAGTGCATCGGGAAGTGTAGGTGAGGGGTCAGGGTGGGGTGTGATCGGGGAGGGGGAAGGGTAAGGGCATGGGGAAGGGGTGTGGTAGATAGGTGGGGAGGGTGAATCGAGGGGGAGTAAGGTGATCTTTGTGACCTCAGGTAACCTTTGGTGCCCATTCATTGGGGAGGGTCGGGTTGGCATCAGGTAGGGGATGGTTGGGTGAATTGAACCTCATGAGACCTTTGTGAACCCATGGGACCTTGGTGACCCAGTGACCTTGGTGAACCCATGTGAGACCTTGGTGACCCCCAGTGACCTTGGTGACCCCATGTGACCTGGTGAACCATGTGACCTTGGTGCGTGAATGGGGTTTGGATGCGCGGATGAGGTAGATACATTGCCACTGTGTGCATCGACGGCAATTCTTTTGTGTTATCCGATCGACACAGTTAGAATTCTAAATCAAAAGGATCGGGTGCCGAGTAATTGTTCCTCAGATGTTGTTTCAGACGATACAAGTACTCTTGGCGATTGTTTCAGATAAGCTTTAAAAATATTACATTTCGTTTCCATCTTCAACGATAATATGTCGTGAAGAAAAAAAGTTCGCGAAAACTTCCCCCACAGAGAGATGCTGAGATTACACGTGTCAAGCACTGTTTACTATGATGGGACAGCTGTTGTGACCTCGAAATGTTTTGCCGAGCGGCTGCCGCGCGCATGTATTTACAATTGGTTTGCTATTGATATTGCTCTTTAATCAAGCAGTTGTCTCATTCTAAATTAGACGTACCCCAGTCTCGGCTCTGTCTCTGTGTGTTAGCGCAGCTACTTGGTTAAACGATAATGCTAGGACAGGGGCCTAAAACTAAAAACAGATGACTTTTCAGCTGACCACCCACGGACAAGCCCTGCCAACCAAACTTGTCCAAAATGCACAGGGGCTCCTGGAATTAACACTAGTAGGTAGGGAGTAGCCCGCCGAGGACTGTACGAATCTGTAGGGAAACTGTCTCCACAGCCGTACGATTCACAAGAAGGACGTGCACTGCATTACCTGCGCACATCACGGATTAATTTTGAATGCTAATACGGGGACCACAGATACGAACAAAACAGGTGGTATCAATGGCCCGCGGACAAGGTTATCGTTATCGATACGCTGGACCGAAGGCGCCTTATCAGAGTGCCAAGTATGGAAATAAAAAATAGCAGATACAATAAAGACGGGGCGGAGAAGCTAAGAAATCAGCAAGTGTACGTGTGATTTCTTTCCTCGTTTTTTGTTTGTTGTTGGTTGCAGTGGCGTAATCAGGGGGGGGGGGGGGAGGGGCGGCAAGCAACCGCAGGGCGCAAGCGCCCCCCACCCAACCAACAGAACCCTTTGCCACCCTTCAGACCCCGCCCACCCAAATGAACTGACTTTTTGTACAGTGTCTATGGAGGACAAGATCCAAATTGCCCCTCAAAAAAAAGCCTTGGCATCTTCAGCCCCGCCCCCCCATTTGCAAAGGGTCGGGTTAGACCTGGTTGGTCGTTTAGTATTTTCCTTATGGTAGTATTTTCCTTATTCATGAAAATAAATAGTGCCACTCCTGCATTAGGCAGGTGCCACACAATCACAAGCTCTCAATTTATTTACCAAAGCCCAGTGGCGTCCATTCTTCCAGAAAACTCGATGAATTATGTAACCGACGCTCTATACAGCGGTCTGACGAAATCTCCCCAATTCATCTCAATTTCAAATACAGCTAGCGTGGCCATCCAACGGCCCGTGGGAAAGCATCCTGGGGAACAGGGAATTAAGAAATGTATGGTCAAAGGGGTAGGCTAGTAATTAATCATACTTGTAGTCCTAAAAAGAACGGTGCAAGCAGACAGGAGAAACGAGGGGGGCGTGACGTTTTTATTTTTTGTCGATTCATACCATTTCCTTCCCTATCACTTTTATGTGAAATGAGGGTTCTATAGTTTGGCTTTTAAGTTTGTGATTTCCCTTCATTTTTACTCTTTAAAAGAACAAAACTTGGAAACTCAATTAATCCAACAAATACAAATTATTCCCAAGCATTTACAGCGAATAGGCTGCTTGTTTAAAATGATTAATTATACTCTAATCAGATAAAAAACGTCCTCACCGTTTGTGACGAGGCATTGACCAAAAGAGAAAGCCCTGTCCTTCCTGTACCCAAAACCACAGGCCCTACGCAGGGGGGGGGGGTTTCCACTTTCTGCTGATTTTTGAAATAAAAAAGAATCCCTAATTTATAGAAAATTCTGACTAAAACTACACTTTGGGTGATGAGATGTTCACAAAGTTAAAAAAAGGAGCATTTTAGATCAAGCTTTACCACAAGAGCCTATTTTTCGAACCCTGCACCCCCAAAAATCCTGGTATATGGCCCTGCTTACCAATGTTCATGAAAATGGTGCTGCGGGAAATCTCTCCAGATAAATCAAACACATTGACGTGAAACATACTCTTCAAATGCACAAATAGTGAGGACAAGTAATGTTCTCTGAAACTTTAGCACATATTTCATAGAGTACAGAGACTCGTCGTTTCTCAGAGCTCTTATTCTCTTACATTTTTCTTCTTTTTCTTTTATCAAATTTTTCTTCTCCTTCCCTAAGGCCCAGGCGCGGGAAAGCGGAAGCCATTGGTGTATTCGCACCCGATAACACAAAAGGCGGAAGGCGAAGTCGTCCAAATTTCCGGTTATTTCGAGTATTTAAAGGTACCGATTGGAGAAAATTCGGAAAAGAAGTTTCCACTTGTTGGTAACATGAGTTCAAAAAGTACCCGCGGGTAAGACGACTTTAACGGGAAAATATGTGAAAGGATTTCTTTCCCAAAAGGTTAACACTTTTCAAGTCCCCGACCCACGATGTCCTGTGTATGACATACTCCCTTTCTGAAAGCTCAAGTTCCGAAAATCGTTCCTTCGGCTGTGTAGCAGGATTATGGGCTTGGTCAGCCCGCTCGCGCCTGGTACAACCCGTAGCCTCAGTGGGAAATTCTCCCCCTCCCCCTCCCGGGGCAGGCAATTTTAAGGGTAACTTTACCGAAAAAGGTACCAACTAGTGCATCTCCCCCATGTGTGACCTTCGACCTAGTGTGACCTTTTGACACAGACTGTTCTGTGCCCAGGGCAGTAGTTTACGTAAAAGTGAACTCTAGATGACCTTTGACCTTTTGGGGTCACTCTAAAACCCTAATAACAAACGTCAGCTGTTCTCCCCCTACTTCATGCTAATATTAGACCCTTAGCCACCACCCCCACCCCCCGGCCCTCCCATAGTGGAAGCGACGCGTAATGCAAGGCTGTTTTTTGACCCCTTTTCAGTACTCGTTGTCAAACAAACACCCCATATTTTGTAAAGTTCACCCAAAGTCCCCATAGTTTGTGAAATTTTACAACTGTCACAGACCCCTAGTTTGGAAAAAAAAAAAAAACACCAAACAAGACCTATTTTCAGAAAATTTTGCAAAAAAACTCCACCCAGAGACCCCCATTTGGGAAAAGTTTTTCATTTTGTCACTCGGAAACCCCTTATTTGGTTATTTTGAGCATATCTCACCCAAAGGCCTATCTTTTTCTCTTGTCACCGGACTTGCCTGGGCTATGGAAGCACGAAAACCTACACCCATCTCCATTTCATATGTGAGTGCCTCCCCCCCCCTATTAGCCCATATGGGCAAGATAAACGAAATGCAATAGCCGGACGGCAGACAGGACAGATCTGTTATATCTAAGTGATTTGCGATTACGAGCAATGATAATATTGACTTCATCAAGCTTCATTTAAGATGCATGAGGGCCAGGTTATTGAAAATGAAAATAAAAATTAAAATGGAGGATCTTTATTCACGAGTGAGTGACAACTATCAAAATAAAATTGCTTTTGTACGTAGGGGGCCCCCCTTATAGTAATATGAGCAATAAATCCGGATATTGATGGATAATAATAATAATACATAACAGTACTTATATTTGATTCGAGTTGCAATAAAAAATGATCATCATAAAGTCAAATAAACATCAAACCGAGAAATCAGGGACTGAGAGGCAGAACACCTGCAGGAGCACTCCCAAACAACAATGTGCGGTGCGGAAACCCACAGGTGGTTGTCAACAGCCGACCTCAGTTTCCCAGGGCCCGTTTTAAATACTGCGCAAAAAATCAGCAGTCGCACTGATTGGTCTGGGCTAAGTGTTCTTACGCAAATACGGCACGTCGAGAGACAGTGCGAGTATTTACCCAGCACCATGTGTTTTGCATGAATGTTTGTGGCGGCAAAGTGAGTTACTGTCCCCGACCCTCGGTGGATGGGACGTTTTCCCGCAGATCGGAGGGGTCCACGATATGGGTTGAAGAGGATAGTGTAAAATTTCAGTAGCTTAGTGTTTTCATCACCGTGGACCCAGGGGAAGGGGCTAATCAATAGACAATGACCACTTTTATGAGTTTACAACATCAAATATATGATAAATTCATATATTTTGAGTTCTCACTCCACTTTTTAAATTCATATCCCGAACTGCAGTACTTTAGGTAATATTTGAAAGAAGACCAAAAAAACAAACAACAAAAAAAAACCTCCACCCACAAATGAATTTTTTAAGATGATCTGACCAAACACTGGTTGAATAATACAGAAGGGTGCCCCCACTTCCAAAAAAATGCCCATTTTTTTACTTGACTTCAAAGTCAGCTTTTCAACCTATTGAGAAACTTGCAGAAGCTCCTCATCCGAGACCAATAATTTCCATTTTGGAATCAAATGGCCTGGTTCCACAAACTTTGACATGACCCAATTCCACAAAGTTGTGTTTAAGTATAGACATATAAAATATCTATAACACGCCATTTATAACTATTCAAAGATGTGTTTTATTTTTTTATGGCTTAAACTTGAAGTCAATTACACTGAAATGACTAAGTACTAAGTCGAGGTTTAAAACACTCCCGCATATATTTATACTTATTTAACAAAGCACTGATCAATCAGCGATTAGCAAGTTAGCTTTAACCACTAGTTGCCTCGAGGTTACTGACCAGAGTATCGATAAAAATCCATTTTTTGGAGTTTGTTAAATGGCTTGTAAACATGATGTTCAATAGACGGTGAAAGGACAACAAGGACAAGTTTGTTTTTAAATATGGTAAATTAAATTGGAACAAATTATTTCATTATCAATGCAATTTTATCATGTTTTAACCAAAATTACTACTTTAAAATGTTATTTTTATGTCATTACTTTGAGTGTATGCCAGATATAAATTTGCTAATAATAGGCCATTTGTTAAATAAAGAGGCTTAAGAGCGTCTGGTTAACCTTAGCTCAAGCTAAGTTAACCAAGTAACCAAGTCAAATGCTCAAGCTGTTATGTTTTTAACGAATGGCATGTGCCTCAGTGATTTATCTGTACCTTAAATGCAACAAAGAGTTATGTCTCAAATTTTTTTTTGTAAAATATTTGGTAACAAAGCCAGAAAAGCCAGTAATTTGTGTCATTGCTTATTTCAAATACCATTTCTTTTGAGTGTGGACGCCATTCCCTGTTTGGTCACAGTTGTGAAAAGTGCATTACAACCATTCAACCTGAAATTGTAGGTATCCTTATTGGTACTCTTCAGTTAAATAACACTTTTACAGCCATTTTGTTTGTCCCTTACTACGTGGGGCAGGCACGCTTTAGTATACTCTAGCCGCCTCGACCACATTTGTCTACGTGCACTTGGTTTCCCAGAATTTTCAAGCAGGTTTTGGCATAACGTGTGGAAATTTCAACACGCAAGGGACAGACCGTGACTAAACTGCGTCAGTGGAACAGTGGCAGAACTTATTATTCTAACACAAGAAAGAACATTGACCTTATTTCCATTCAGTCAATTGATTTCTAATAAAGCAAATACAAAGCCTGGTATTCTCAAAGGGAGTCTAACTTTAGACCTACATGTAGGTTTAAACTGGGGTTAGCCCTACTCTCTAAATGCAAGAGTGAATTTCACTCTTTTAGAGGTTATACACCACTAACCTGGCTGCCGTAAGGATAAAAAATCTTGGGTGGACTACTTTCTCGCATGGCATCTGGAAAAAGTGCTTTAAAATGTCTGAAAATGCACTAGTTATATTAAGAAAGTGATGAAATTTCATGATTGACATAGTAGACTGGTATGTTTTCTCAAACTAAGTGGCATTTTGACAGTGATTTTGAGGGAATTTACTCCGCGGTCATCAATTTCACATCGATTTGCAAATTACTAGCTTTAGAGAATCTTGGGTTGCCGGTCTGACATCGGGCAAGTTTGGTGATTCGTAACTAAAAAAAATTCTGGTCATCATATGTTCAAAATTTGGTTATTTGGTGATTTTAGCTTGTACTTTTGGGTGATGTTGTTGTATTTCCTCTGTGAGAGTTTTAAATGTGAAAGAAGCATGCTCGAAGTTGTCATTTTTCCCATAGACTACTGTGTATAAGTGAGTTAGTGGTGTGTAACCTATAGAAACATCCAGTGATCGAATGTCTGTCTCATTTTTTCTGATGTTTTTGACCTTTCAACATAATTGAATCGATATGTAAGTAAGTTTTGCACTGAAAAAATATGATTTTTATCATTTTAGCGGTACATGCATGTGCATTGGGACGTATATTCTTAAGGTAGGTGAGCTCAGGTAGTAAGATTTTGCATGGCATTTGGTATGTGCCACCACCAGCCGACGAATTTGGCAGCCTCAACGGCATAAACTGTGTGGACCGTGGTGGCAGAATACTAAATTCATCCCGAGCACATGCATAGGAATGGCCCAGTGTAGAGTTATTTTATTGATAAATGGAGCTAGAGGGGAGTAGGCCTACCCTTAAGACTAGCAATTCTGTCACGACCAAAATACGAATGATAAAACTAGTAAAAGATAGCTTGCTTTTGCTTGTCCAGACCGTGGGTGGGATGGTGGGGGGGGGGTACTCATATTGTGGAGGCGATGCACATGTAATGCTGTTAGGACCCCGGTCCGTTTTAAGCATCATTGTCACCCAAAAATGTCATATTTTTGACATTTTTTTCACTCTCACCCAAAGACTGCTATTTTTGGGAAAATTTTCACACAAAGACACCTCCTTTTTAGAAAATTTGGCCAAAATATCACCAAGGACCCCATGTTTTGAAACATTTAGCAAATTTGTGCCCCAAATAACCCCTATTTATGGGCAATTTTGCTGTCTCTCACCCAAAGACCCCATATTTTTGCATGTTTACAGTCACCGAATGCCCTTGGGTTTGAATGTGCCATCCATTTCATGTGATCCCCCCCCCCGGTTTAATTGCTGACTTGCTGCTGATCCCTTAACTCATTAAAAGACCCCTTAATTGCAAAACACAAAAACTGGTCCCTTAAAACACACGATTTTAAGCAACTTTTAAGCCCAGATTTTCTGTTTCAATAACTTGAAATTAATTCATCCTGTGTTAGCCTATGATTAAGGCTTAACATGTCTTTTGGTCCTTAGTGTTGGAGTCCCCCACCTATCTTTTTTTAAATCTTGTTTATTGCATTTGACAAGTATTCACTTTCGGACATAACACCTATAGATAATATCTATCGCTCCTCTACCAAATGGATTGAAAGCTTAGTTGGCAAGAGTGTCATGCTAGTAATATAGAAGGTCGCCGGTTCAAATCTGGCCAAGCGCACATTTTATTTTTCAACATTAATGTGCACTGGGCATCTCCAGGGAAAGATTAATAAATATACGTCATTGTCTACCTGGAGAACTAAGTAGTTAAAATTTCAAAAACAAATATAAATCGTATATGTAAATATACCATTCTGATGCTATCCGATAGGAAAGTGAAGGACACCTTTCGGACCTTACACCTAATATCAAGAGAAGATATCAGTAGCTTCCCACAATGCATTTGCTCCCAATGGAGGTTTTTGTACAGGTACTGATGTGAATCGTTAGAGATGAAACATAGCTAAATTAAAAGTACTGATCACAAACTTGCATTTTAAGAATGTTTTGTCTCTAACGATTCACATGACTACCTGTACAAAAATCTCCATTGGAAGCAATGCATTGTGGGAAGCTACTGATATCTTCTTTTCCTAATATCTATCACTCCTCTACCAACTCTGGCTTTGATAGCTTAGTTGGCAAGAGCATCTTGCTAGTAATACGAAGGTCGTCGGTTTAAAGAAAAATCATAAAAAAAAAAAAAAAAAAAAACATGCTAGTAATATAGAAGGTCGCCGGTTCAAATCTGGCCAAGCGCACATTTTATTTTTCAACATTAATGTGCACTGGGCATCTCCAGGGAAAGATTAATAAATATACATCATTGTCTACCTGGAGAACTAAGTAGTTAAAATTTCAAAAACAAATATAAATCGTATATGTAAATATATCATTCTGATGCTATCCGATAGGAAAGTGAAGGACACCTTTCGGACCTAACACCTAATATCAAGAGAAGATATCAGTAGCTTCCCACAATGCATTGCTCCCAATGGAGGTTTTTGTACAGGTACTGATGTGAATCGTTAGAGATGAAACATAGCTAAATTAAAAGTACTGATCACAAACTTGCATTTTAAGAATGTTTTGTCTCTAACGATTCACATGACTACCTGTACAAAAATCTCCATTGGAAGCAATGCATTGTGGGAAGCTACTGATATCTTCTTTTCCTAATATCTATCACTCCTCTACCAACTCTGGCTTTGATAGCTTAGTTGGCAAGAGCATCTTGCTAGTAATACGAAGGTCGTCGGTTTAAAGAAAAATCATAAAAAAAAAAAAAAAAAAAAACATGCTAGTAATATAGAAGGTCGCCGGTTCAAATCTGGCCAAGCGCACATTTTATTTTCAACATTAATGTGCACTGGGCATCTCCAGGGAAAGATTAATAAATATACGTCATTGTCTACCTGGAGAACTAAGTAGTTAAAATTTCAAAAACAAATATAAATCGTATATGTAAATATACCATTCTGATGCTATCCGATAGGAAAGTGAAGGACACCTTTCGGACCTAACACCTAATATCTATCACTCCTCTACCAACTCTGGCTTTGATAGCTTAGTTGGCAAGAGCATCTTGCTAGTAATACGAAGGTCGTCGGTTTAAAGAAAAATCATATTTGCCCGCAATGGAATTTATACAGGATGAAGTCAGTGGTATAAATAATCCAAATTAGTTGTTAAAAGTGTGTCGCCCGTTAATATTTTTTTAAATTCTGGTTTTGTCATAATAAGTGAGACTTTCAAACAGCTGTATTGACATCAGTAAAGATCTCAAGTGGAAAAAATTGCATAAAATCCACACTTTGTCCAAATCTAGAATATTGCTCATACGGTGATCGGGGGCCTTGACACTTGAGACCACACAAATAAATCGTAAGCAATTGAGAGAAGGGCAACTAAGTTTGTGATGAAGAATTATGACAGAAAAAAAAAACAGTGTTACCCAACTGCTGGAAGAAACTGGGAAACCATAGCATCCACAAAGAAGGTTCGTTCGTTCGTGCAAGTCCAAAATCACAGTGGAAGATCCGTCTTTAACCAGCTGATTCAGTATTCACCTTTACTGCCCCTGTGAGCGCAAGGTAAACTGGTTTAAAACACTAAAGAAGGTCAGGGAAGGGCCACCTGGCTTTTCCACCACAAAATCTAATGCACCCACTTTGGATTAACTAAAGTCCTTCTTGAATAGACCCTTTTCATGTCTTTCTACATACTCTGAAAGAGTAATGAAAGTAGGCAAGAAATTTCCTCTTCGGTGAGCCATTCGCCCCTGTATGGAATATGGTAGTTCCTTATGGGACCCACACACTAAGGAACTCATACAGAAGTTGGAAGCGGTACAAAACAGAAGTGCCCGCTTTGTCATGGGGGATTATGGAAGGTACAGTAGTGTAACAGCAATGATGGAAGAACTTGGATGAGATACTTTAGAACTCAGACGGAAAGTGACAAGAATAAACGTCTTTTCATGAAGCACTCCTGGGTCGCCTCGCCATACCGTTACGAAAGATCTTGCGCCCGGTCACACGATCTTCTCGACATAGTGAGTTTACTCAATTCACAACAAATAAAAATGGTCTCAAGTACTCATTTATACCAAGGACATTGGTAGACTGGAACTCACTACCAAATCACATCACCAATATAGAAGATAAACAAAATGGAATCTAAGAAACATATAACTACAGCCAAGAACTAAAGAAACCAACCAAGTCTTCAATATTGAAAGAGCACCGTCCCTACCCATTTTGCCCCTTTTAGGGGTGTTAGGTAGTAAACAGACCAGAACCAGAACTCATCCATGGGAAATTTTTCCCAGGTACCATATCACACATTTAGAGTTGAGGGAAGAAAGAAAAAAAAGACGGTACATTACTTGAAGAATAACCCTGGTCTAAAGTTTGACTTTCTTTGAGAATAGCAACTCAAAGAGCATATACCTTCTATTGAGAATCTTACAAAGATGGTGTCATGTATTTCCCCTAAGGTGACAAGAAAAAAAAACCTGTTTTACGGGCCCTCCCGAAGAAACCCTGATTTTTCAGTTTTACCATTTTTTTAAAGTTTTTCCAAAAAATCAGGAAAAATCCAGACTGTTTTAGCTCAAATTTATCAATTTTGGCTATTTTTAGAAAATTTTGCTTGAAAAATGTATTTTTTCTTCTGATTTCAGATTTTTTGGCTATTTTAGGCCAATTTTGACCTCCAGGAAGGGGGAAAAATAGCCCGGACCGCCGACCCGACTTGAATGAAAAGGGGTCCGCTAGCCATTAAAACGGGGGTTGGTTTTTTCGTCGCCTAAACAAGACAAAATAGGTAAAGAGGGGGAAAAGTCAATTATCACAAATTAATAAATTTTCCCAATCAATTACATGACAGACAAAAGTCAAAGGGACTGTAGTCGTGGTCATGGGATTATCAGGCCTTAGTAAACCATAACATTTTGGTCTTTAAATAATACTGTTCGCATAGTTCAGACTTTGCTAAAGTTTGTTTGCCCTTTCACACTGGGGATATGACAGAGTTTGTAACACTAGTAAGGACTGATGGTTCTATAGTAACATGTCTGTATACTACTAAAATGTATACCTGACATTACCAGACATATTTGACTTTAGGGCCTGAAACAGTTCAGCCCCAGTGGTTTACTCCATTAATGTACACTAAAATGAAAAATAGACATTATTTTCATGTCTTAAGTTGCATGTTTTCCCTTACAGGGTTTAGCTTCAAGATGCATTCTTATAAGATGGGTTTGTTTTTAGTATTTTATAAGAAAGGCAATACGATGAAGTCTAATAATGATGAGGCCTATGGGAATCTCAGAGATGCCTTCACCATTATTCATTCTTATGAGTTTTGTGATGCGATCATGTATGTATGTAAGGGTTAAACTTGAAATGAACACTGCACTTGTCTCTGGTACCAGGTAGCAGAATATTCAGCTGTGCATTTTTTTTTTTTTTTGAAGTGATACCTGAACTGTGAATTTAAAGGCATATTCTTTGATTTTGTAATGGCAGGCCCACTCACTTACTCTAGATCATATAGGATGATCAGCAACATAAGTGCATTGTATAAATCACAAAACCAAATGGGTAGAGTCTATGTGCTGTAAGTTTTGAGTCCCAGGTGATATTCTTGGCCACAGGTGAAAAATGCATTACGCATGATACTCAGATGTCTTGGTTCCAAGTCACCTATTTAGCATGCTCACATAATCATTGCACCCTGCAAAGTGCACAGACCACCTATTTGGCCTACCACAAAACACCCATTGTACACACATAATGGGTCAATATTTTAATTGTAAATATGTGCACAAAATCCCACTTGCTAGTGCCCTACATGGTACACTACACAATAAAGGGCTAGCAGTCCAGCTTACATAACATCCTTGGCCAAAAGCATGTACAAACGATTTGTAGTATGCTTGAAATTATTTGTCAAAGACAGAAATCCCCAAAATGAGGGGTTGGTACATTTACTGCACCCTCTTTGCCTGCTCCCAGTTGAATTCAGCAGCCTTGATGGAATAAAGTGCAGGGAATACTGTACTTTATTCTGTCAAGGCTGCTGAATTCAACTGGGAGCAGAAAAAGTGGGGGTCATAAAATGTACCAACCCCAAAATGAGCCCCATGCGAGCATGTGTCTAGGACAGAGCATCATGTCCCCAAAATTCTGCTCTCCCCACTGAAAAATCAGGGAGCACATAATAATCAATCTGTCTGCCATGCTGCCTGTCTGGATGTTAAAGTTGCTAACATTAAACCCACTATCAGCGATTTCGTCAAAATGTAAAAAAATTGTTCCCCCTATTTTCATCAAAGTTCATTTTTTGGCATTGTTGTATTGGAAATGGTTGTAGTAAAGACCCCTGTAAGTGGCTAAGCGTATAACACACCCTATTTGTCAAGAAATTATGATTTTTATGCTTTGTTTACTAAAAAGTCGGGATCCAACTTTTTTAAATCTAGAAACAGTCATAAATGGCATCTTCAAGTCTGCATTAAAATGGTTAAGTGTCTGTTTTTCACAAAGAACAGTAATAAAAGGTGTTAATGTGACCTAACACTAGCAATTAAGAGACAAAATGGCCATTTTTAATTTTGCAACAAATGACTGATTGTGGCTTTAAATCAAATTGCAGCCAAACTCAGGCTAACCCTAAGACCACTGAATCCCACAAAATTCCACAGCACTGAGTGAGAAAAATGAGTGATGAAAAGTCCTGGATGTAGCCGCATCATCAAACGAACACTCATAATGTGCATGAAATTGCTAGCCAGGCCAGCAACACTGTTATATAGCGTGGTATCCCCAGTCACAGGACTGGAGCCTGAAATATCCCTGGTTTGCGACTTCTTCCCCTCTTCCCTTCACTCCCTCTCAGGGGTGTGGCGTTGGGGTTAATACAGATACAGTGTGAGCACCTAAATCAGCTGATGAGGTCAAAGTTCACATTGCAAGGTTAAAGGTCATCTCAGGTCAAGTTGTAAGGAAAGCTCATGTAGTAATCACAAAAGCAAGCGACACGAGTGGTTCGAGAACCACCTTTTTTTCTCAAACTTCAATTGAATGTGACTGTGGGCTGAGCAAAAGTGATACAAAATTTAAGTGGGGCCCCAACGATTATTATCAAGATGCCCTGCAGCATGAAAACTACGACGCCTCCACAAACAGACACGTGTCTCGGCATGATTAATGCATAAATTTGTAATGCCCAATGGATTTGCTGACAATTCAAATCACATCCTGAGTTCTGGGACTATTAGGGTTAAAGGACCTTCATATCCTCTAAGAAACAGTTCTTTGAACATTAAAGCACAGGCTTAATTTTGACATCTTCCAGACTCCCATGTTGACTGACGCGGTGGATTAGTACGATTTTGTTCTTACATAGTTTGGTCTCCTGTGAAATGAATCCAATTCAAGAAATTCTGCCACGGAACTTAGTATTCTCAAAGAAATAAGTATTATTTCAATGTAGATTTGAGCTCGGATATCTTCTAGACTCTCATGAGACCTAACATAAAGTTCTGTCTCCTGTGGAAATCGCTATTAAACTATCATTTCCTGGGCTACAAATATGGCCAAAGAATTCTTTTTAGGAGATATAGATATCAGATATTGAGTCCGCATCCGCTAGCTCAACCCATGAAAATGATTAGTGATGTGAAGCCTTTGGTAGTAATTTTCTTGTTTCTAGTTTAGTTGTTAACTCAAAGGTTTACTCTCGTTTTGTCCCCGCTAACGGGGGTGGCCGGATACACCAAACACTCAGCAATACTGCTTGTGTGAGGATTTATATGGAGCAACAGATAATTGACGCGGATGCCCTTCCTGATGTCGAATCCACAGTTTTTGGCGGTGGGCCTACGTTTCATTCTACATGGTAACCAGCTACCCTCCTCATTGATTTCCTTAGAACCCAATTGGGGTGAAGGTTTTTTGCCGCCGACAACTCGTCCTGTGACAGGTTCGTACTGGATTACCATGGAATACCAGTAGCAAGGCCCTCAAAGGAAAACTTTTGAACTGGCCCTTTTTCCTTGTGGTGTATTAACCCTTTTCACAACAACAGACACATCAACATCAGACCAAATGACCTCAAGACTAGACAACAACAGTGGCCAAAGTGAACCCTATGTGGTCTTCTGCCTGAAGGCAGGTGACACACATGTACACTCTGTCCCTTTAATCCTTTTGCCTTGAATTTAAAGCTTTGTTCATCTTTAATACTAAGTACAACTTTTTCTTTGAAAATTTAATTTTGTGCACTCTGCAGGAGAATCCCGTATACAATTCCCATTGAGACCTCCCCACAATTATCTGATACAAAACATGTTTAGTCTTTTCAACTGGAAATAAATCCTTTTTTATAGTCCAATCAGCACGTCCTTGCCACAAACCAACTAGCACTTGAAAACAAAACAAGTGAGAAACATGGCTGTCTGCATGGAGACCTGTTTTTCTTGGTAGAAGACAGTGTTATATGATAACAAACGATTTATAAGATCATAATTTTTGTAACATTTGTTTTTGCATGGCTTAGGCGACTGAAAGTAAAAAAAACCCTGTTTTACAGCCCCGACTGACCTGATTTTTCAGTTTTTGCAGAATTTTCTTTTTTTTTTAGTTTTTCCAAAAAATAATTAAATCAGCGGTTTTTTAGCCCAAATTTATCAATTTTTGCCAATTTTTGGTAGAAAATTGTTTGTAAAAATGTTTCATTTTTCTCTTTTTTTTTCAGATTTTGGGGCCTATTTTAGGCCAATGTTGAGATCCAGAAAGAAAACAACCTTTAAAAAAAGAAAACATTCACCAAACCCGATCCCCCCGACCCTTCTTGAAGGTCACTCGCCCGCGCTTAAAAAAGGGTTTTCTTTTTGTTGCCTTCTTATCTATAAGGTGGAAGAAGCCTTCAACACTTACAATGGCAATCAAACAGGGTGGAGGTCTGGCCAGGAAGGAGTTTAAAAGAGTAAAACGCTATTCGTGTGGTTTGGTATGTTGTACCTGTTCCCATAGATTTGTGGCTAAAATGATTTTATTGCTGTTTGCAGTGCAATAGGGGACAGGGCGTCAGAAAATAAGGGGGTTCAAATTTTCAGGACTGCTGCCCTCTTCTTCAAGGGTGTTTAGGGGGGGGGGGTTGTGTGATGTTACCACAGGGGGAACATTTTATACAGGGTAAAATTTGAAATGGAAAGTCAAATTGTATTTTAATGTACATTAACATTGTTCGTGTCCTTAAAGGATTAAAAAAAAGTAATATAATTTGCCTAGGTTCCAACCTTTAGTGAAAGCGCTATATAAATGGTCAAGGTTAATCGGAGTAAAGTTACCCAATGCTCAGATTTGGTTGGAACTGGGTGACAAGTTGTTTGTATCGTCTCATAGGATCCATCATAGTCCAGGCAACAGAGTCAGTGATAAATAATATCAACCTTGTTTGATTAGGTATAATTTCAACAGTTTCTAGTTATAGACCAGGTTTCAGGCTGATTGTGAATCGTGGTGCCAGACGAGAAACCTTGAGCATTTTTGTGTAGAAAAATGAAAGAAAAAAAATCAAAAGGCCACCCAAAACACAAAACATTCATATGTTGTTCATATCCAAAAGTGTCATTTTCAGGCCTGTATAGTCAAAACATCCATTGTGACTAATTAATAGGTTCTGTAACCACATAATCAATTAAATATGGAGGCCAATAAAGAACGTGTCTGATCGTGATTTACTTTTGACTGCCCATGTACTTGAGGGGGAAATGGGGGGGTGAAGTGGCGGGAGGGGAGGGGAGAGCAACAAGGACCGGGTTCACGTGGGAGAGGAAGGGGGGGGGAAGGGGAGGGGGGCGGGGGTGGATGGGGCGGGAAGGACTGGGGGGACGGCGGGAGGGGGGGGGGACGGGGGGGCAGGCCAGGGGAGCGGCTGCGGAAGGGGGGGGGACGTGGCCGGGGTTGGCAGGGGGGCGGGAGGGGAGGAGGAGCGGAGTGGTTGTGGGGGAAGGGAGGGGGGTAAGGGGGATGGGGGGGGGAGAAAGGGTCGGGTGCCTGGGGGATCGGGGGCGTGGTTGGGTTGGGGGTGGGGGGTCTTGCGGAAACGTGCCCGGGTGGTGGGCTGGGGGGGGGAGTGGGGGGTAGGGGCTGTTTGGGGGGCGGGTGTGCGCGGGAGGGGGTTGGTGAGTGGGATGGGGGTTATGGCGGGTGCTGTGTTGGGAATGGCCAATTGTGGAGGTGCAGGTGGGGGGGGGGTGAGTGCGAGTTGGGTGGGAAGTTGGGGGGGATGAAGGTTTTTTTGTTTGGATGGGGGTGGCGCTGGGTGGGATGTATGTTTTTTTGGCGTTTTTTGGTTGTGTTTTGTTTGGATTTGGATTTTTTGTGTCTTTTGTTTTTATTTTTTTTTGCTTTTTGTTTTGATTTTTTGAATTTTTTTTTTTTTGTTTTTGTTTTTTTTTTTATTTTTTTTTTATTTGCAGTTGTTGCTTTTTTGATTTTTTGCTTGGAAGGGGAAGTGAGTTTTTTGGTTATGTTCGGGCGGTTTTTGAGTGAAAGATTGAAGTTTTGAAGTTTTGGAAGTTTTTTTTTTTTTTTTTTTACTTATTTTGCATATTTTGAAGTATGTTTTTTCCATGTTTTGTTTTGAGCAGGTTGGAGGGCGGGGGTTGGGAGGTGGAGGGGGGATCTTTGGCGGACAGGGAGGGTGCTGGGCGGGGAGGAGGGGAAGTAGACCTGATTCGACGTGTCCTCCCCTCCTCCCCAAAAAGTTCAACGGCGCAGCCTGGCATCCAAAGGGGGGGGAAGGGAGGAAGGGGGGGGGGGGGGGGTGGAGGTGGGGGGGAGGAGAGGGGGAGGGGGGAGGGGGTGGGGGAAGAGCGAGGGGGGCGGGGGGGGGGGTAAAAAAATTAAGGGGGGGGAAGGGGGGGGGAGAGGGGGGGGGGAGTTTTGTTTTTTAGTTTGTGTGTGGGGGGTGGAGAGGTGGAGAGGGGTGGGAGGGGAAGGGCGGCGGGCGGGGGGGGGGGGAAGGGGAGGGTAGGGGGGGGGTGGAGGGCGGTCGGGGGAAGGAGGGGGGAAGGGGGGGCAGGGGGGATGCGTGGGGAGGGAGGCCCGTGTGGGAAGGGTGGGGGCGGGGGTGGGGAGGGGGGGAGAGGTGGGGGTGGGGGGGAGGGCGGGGGGGGGTGGCAGGGTTTTGGCAAGGGGGGAAAAAAAATAAGGGGGGGGAAGGGGGGGGGGGGGGGAGGGTTGTGGGGGGGGGGTGGGGGAGGGGGGGGGGGGGGTGGGGGAGCGGAGGGGAAGGGGTGGGAGGGGGGGGGGGGGGGGGTGAAAAAAAATAAGGGGGGGGAGGGGGAGGGGGGGGGGGTGGGAGGGGGGGGGATGGCGGGGGTGAGTGGGGAAGCGGGGGGGGGGGGGAAGGGGAGGTTGGTGGAGGGTGGGAGGGGGTGGGGGAGGGAGAAGGGCCTGGGGGGGTAGGAACGGGGGGGGGGGGGGGTGGTTGTGGCTGGTGAAAGGTGGGGGGAAGTGGGGGGGCACAGTGTGGAGTGGGGGGGGAAGGGAGTGGGGGGGGTGAAGGGGTTGGTGGGAAGGGGTGGGAGGGGCGACGTTGGGGGGGCGGGGGCTGTGCTTGATTGGCGAGAAGGTTTGGGTGTTGTTGTTTTTTGCTTGAAGTTTTGTTTGAAGTTTGATTGATTGATGTTTGTGTTCTTTTTTTTTGTTGGTTGGCGTTTGTTTTTTTGTTTATTTTTTTAGTTTGTTTCTTTGTTTTGTTTGCAGTGTGGTGTTTTTTTTTTTTTTTTCTTTTTTGTTCTTTTTTTGGCAGTTTTTTTGCCAGTTTTTTGTTGCAGGGGTGGGTGGGGTGAAGACAAAGGGCCGAGCGGGTGCGGGGGCGGCGGGTTGCGGAAGGAACCCAGGGGGAGAAATTTTGGGAGGCGGGAGGGGCGGGGGGCGGGGGGGACGGGGACGGGGGAAGGGGGTCCCAGGGGGGGGGAAGGGCGGGGGGGGGGTTTGGGGGGGCTGGGGAAGCGGGACCGGAGGGGAAGGGTGGGGGGGGGGGCGGGAAGATTCAGGCTAGAGGGGAGGGGGGAAGGTCGAGGAATGGGGGGCGAGGGGGGGGGGGAGAGAGGGAGGGGTTTCGGGGGGGGGGTGGGGGGGGGGGGGAGGCGTTGGGGGAAGGTGGGGGGGGGGCGTGATGGTTGTGGAAAGGGGGAGGGGGGGTCGGGGGAGGTGTGGAGGGGGGGGGGTGGGGGAGGCTGGGAGTGGACACGGGGGGGGGAAGGTGAAGGGGGTGCAGGGGCGGTGGGGGGGCGGTGTGTTGGGGGGGGGTTGGTGGGGTGGTGGGTGGGGTAGGTGGGGTTTGGCCGGGGGGGAGTTTTTTTTTTTGAAATGCGTGGGGGGGTTTGTGGTGTTGTGTTTTGGTTTTTTTTTATTTTGGAGAAGTTTTGTTTGGATTTTTTTTTTGTTTTGTGAAAGTTTGTTTGGTTTTTTTTTGAATTTTGTGCTTTTTGCACCTTTTGGATTTTTGTTTTTTTTGCAGTTTATTTTTTTGCAGTTTGGGCTTGCTTGTTTGCAGTGTGGAGAGGGGGAAGGGGGTGTATGGGGAGGAAGGTGGACGCCGGGAAGGGGGGGGGGGGGGGGGGCCGGAGGGGGGGGGGGATTATGGGGCGGAGGGTGGCGACGCGGGCGGTCCGCTAGCGTTGGGGGGCGAACGTGGCCAGGGTGGCGCGTCTTTGGGAAGGGGGGAGCGGGGCGCGGGCGGGGGGGGGGGGAGCGGGGGAGGGAGGGCGAAAGGTGGGAAGAGGGGAGGCAGCGGCGTTGGGGGAGCGGGGGGGTGCTGGGGCGGAGGCCATGGAGGTGGGGGGTTTGGAGGGGGGGGGACCGGCCGCGGCGGGGGGTGCTGGGAGGGGGGAATGTGGGGGGTGCTGGGAGGGGGCCGGCCCCTGGCGGGGTGGGGGGCAGGGCGGGGCTGGGGTGTGGGGGGCCTATAGCGTCCCGGTGCTCCGGGTCACTAGGATACTTTTTTTTTTTCTGTTCTTTTGTTTTGAAGTTTTTTTTGCTTTTTTTTTTTTTTGTTTATGATTTTTTTATTGACAGTTTGTTGAGTTTGACTTTTTATGTTTTTTGTGGTTGCTTTTTTTTTTTTTGAAGTTTGTTTGCTTTTTGCAGTTTTTTTTTTGAATTTGTTTTTTTTTTTGCCAGTTTTCTTTTTGATGTTTTTTGGTTTGGTGGTTGCAGTTTTTTTTTTTTTTTTCTGTTTTGGTTTTTTTTTTTTGCTTTTTTGTTATTGCATTTTTTTTTTTTTTTTGTTTTTTTGTTTTTTTTGCAGTTTGGTATTCACCTGTGTTTTGACATTATTACCAGGTCAAGAAATTATTAAAACCATACGAAATATTTTTCAAAAATGGATATCAATTCCTTCAATATAACATCCAAGATAGCTTCCGAATTACTGTAAATGTTTATAATTAACTTGAGTGCATCTGAAGTGACCCCGTACCCTTCTGTGGCGGTGAAAAATTAAATTAGGCGCAGGGACTTCTGTAATCATGCAGGGCCGGCGGAACAAATTGAAAGTGGTGCGGCGGCGGGCTAATGTGGAGTGTCCGTGTAAAGCAGTAGTATACAGAGGTTTACGGTAATACACTATCAATCAAGCTTTATTATTCACGGAACACAAATCAACAGAGTTGTTCATGAGGCGTGTGAGGCAAAATAGATACCATATTAAAACATACATGGTTAAAACCCAGGTACTGTAACCTTGCATGGTGTAATGGGTAATGTACATTGTACACTGTAAATATGTAAACAGCAGAGTAGTAGTCTAGTATTGGGAAAATTGTGAAAAAAGTGAGCTTATAAGAGATCCATTAGGTTGCAATATTTTTAAGTTTTAGATTTAAAAATGTTTAGAGAAGATGATCTCGGTAATTCATAATCTAATGCTTGTTCCATTCAATTGCACCACTGTAAGAAATACTGCGTTTTTTAAATCAGTTCTTGGTTTAGGAAGGTGGAATATTGTATTTACTTTATGCGAAGAATTATAGTTTATTATTGAATGAAAAAAAAGATCATTAAGACAGAATGGTTCCAGTTTATTAACACTTTATATGTTAAGAATTGATTAAAAGTTTAGGTAAAAACTTGCATATTTGAAATGTGGAACCAATTAAGTTCATTAAGAAACATTCAGCACTGGGTTGTGTTCCATGTTGCACCACAAGATAATGCGAGCTTGCCCTATTTGAATTTTTGGATGACGATTTCATAGTGAGACCGCAATTCCCCCAAACTATGTTACAATAATTAAGGATGGTGGTAGCACAATAGCATTGTTAACGGTTTTTAAGAAGTTACATGGCAATACGGTTTAACATTTTTACCATGTATAATCCTTTCAGGGCCTGCTACGTATATGCTCAATATTCTTATTCCAAGTTAGATTTTACATCTATGATGGACACCAGATATTTCATTTGTTTACTTTGTATTAAAGTAACATGATTTATATGAATGCTTTTAGGTAAAGGATTGAAATTTTACCGTCCTAAGTCTTGGTTTAGAACTAGATAGAATTCAGTTATTAACTTTAAACTAAGTGTATTGGATTTTTTTAACCAGTTGTGAAGAGAATTCAAAGATCCTTATTGATCATTCAATTATGTCATCAAGAGAGTTTGATTGCATAGGTATAAAGCTGTATCATCAGCATACATATAACTTACAGTGGGAAACAAAATTGGGTAAATCATTAATATAAATTAAGAAACCAAGAGGCCCATCTATTGAGCCTTGTGACATACCGCAGAAAGTATTTTGACATCGGAGGAATATCCATCAATTACCTGGAATGAGTCGATTTCTAAGATAAGATTTTAAAACCAATTAATTACATATGTACTAGCAACATATAAATTTAAGTTTGTATTAAGAGAATTTTATGATTTACAGTGTCGAAGGTTTGAGATATCTAGCTACAAAGACCGATAAATTTTACCCTCAGCACATTTGCATTATACCAATGTTCAGTTAACATTAATTAGTGCAGTTACGGTTTTGTTGAATTGATGGACGAAAGCCTGCTGACTGATGCATTACTAATTAATTATTATCATTGAGGTATTGGTAGAATTGGTCAAATAGCGCACTTTCAATAACTTTAGAAATAACAGGAAGAATGAATTGGCCATATAATTGCCGGGATCTGCAGGTCTCCTGTTAAAAAAACTGTGCATACACGGGCCATTTCCAACTGTTTGAGTTACAACTAGATGTTACTTTCTTTCCACCAAGTTACACTATGAGTCCAATGATACTCATCCAACCAAGGACCAGTTCAGGGGTTGTACGTGTACATACATTGACCACGATAGTGACCTTGTGTGATCTGGATATCAGTATATCATACCCAAAAACCCAGGGGGTGTATTTTCTAATACACTGGTGAATGGAGAGGTAGACTGAACTGTGCCAAAGGAATGAATTTTACTAGCTCATAGGGATAACCATGATCTCACGAGATCAGTGGGTATAACGGCGTGCAGCCCTGGCTTATGAGGTTTTTGGCCCGAAATTATGATCCGGGACCATATGGTCAAGGACCATATGATTCCATGGGCGAAGCGCGGAACAATTGCAATGTGCGCTTCCAAAAAAAAAAAAAATCCCATGTAATTTGATAACAAGAACAATTTGAATTTTCAAAAAAGAAAAAAATAAACAATGTTTTTTTTTTAAAAAGTAAAAACACAGATTTTGAAGTTTGTTGAATGAAGCATTAAAGTGTTTATGTAGAGTTCCTATATAAGCTTGTCAAGGGGGTGGGTGGGGCGGAGGGGTGTCTCCTCCCGCGCACCAAAGCGCGAACCCTTGCAAATATTCGCTTTCCAAACACACTTTCCCATGCAATTTGATAGAAACAAACTTGGAATTTGAAGTGGTTCACTTTACAGGTGTATAATGCTTTAATGCTTATACGTGTAGTCAAAAAAGTTTACACTTTTATTATGCAAATTTCTCAAATGTGCTAACATCAAAAGTGATTTGAGGATATTTATGAACTACAATATCTTGTTGGAAACCTGGGTGAAAACGGCGTTGACAAACGAAGCTGAAATGACAAAAAGGCCGCCATTGGAGAAAAAGGTGAAAAAACACTTTGCACACACGGCAGTCTATAGTGCTAGTGGCGATCATTCTAGCAAGAATGATACACTCATTGAACAACGCACCCCGTTAAACTGTATTTTATTAACGGATTATTATTATAAACGGTATTTATTAACTATTCTGTAAAAAAAACGTTCCGCAGTGTGAATTGCCTTATTTTTAGAGTTAAACACTGAGCTACAGCTTTCAAAAGGACGATAAAGTGACTGACAAGATAAGAATGCAAGCCCCTTTTTAATTTAAAAATTTCTCCTCCATTGAAATCAATTAATTATTTGTAAATGGACATTAATTCAAGTGTACTTCGCTTGGGTTCAGTTTCATGATTTGAAATATTCTCTCATCATTTTCAAAGGGTAAACACCTTACACAAACTTGAAGGATGGTCATTAGTTTGTGTGTACTGAGTAGGCATACAGTTCACGCAATGTATTGATATTGTAACCACGATGCCCCATAGCTAGGTGTGTTGCAAAGTGGTTGACTATTTTTCCCTTACACAGCCGCCATTTATTACTTGAGCTTATTTCAAAGCCATTTTCACCAGGTGTCTAACAAGATAATTGTCTAGGTTAAAAATATCTTCAAACGTTTGATATGTCCACCACTTTGAGAAAAAAAGCGTTTGTAATATTTTTTGACCACTCTGTAGGTATGATCAACGTTTTTAAAACAGTAAAAATATATAATGATGTTAAGTTTTGTTTGAAACTAAGTGTTCAGGGAAATTTCGTACATACGCTGTCTATAGGGTGGGTGCGCAAAGCCGGGAAACCCCTGGGATGTTCGCTTTCCAAAAAAAACAAAAAAAAGAACACATTTTGTCAATGCAAATTGATAGAAAACAATTACAATAATGCTTATAGGTATGATCAAACGGTTTAAAAAAGTAAACTATAGTGAGGGTAACACATTTGTATATGCAAAGTGTCAATGGATAGTAGCGTACGTATATCGAGCGGCAGGGGTGAGTGCGGGCAAAGTGCGGAACCCTTACAATGTCACTTCCAAAACATATGTCTCATGCCAAATTTGATGGTAACGATTTATTCATCATCACCTTATTCATACAACACATCCAAACAAAGGATAAACATATACACTTATAAAAGTCTAGGACTGTGCCCAGAAGGTGGAAGCACGCAAGACTTCTGGGGGACAAAATATAACATAGACTAAGACGAACAAATAAAAAAAACGATAATCTAGACGATTGTTGTTATTATTGCCCACAATCGTTAGCACGTACATATGTGCAAAAGTATAAATAAATAATCTTATTTACATTTTATAAGAAGAGGTGGATTAATCCATGAAGGTTCATTTAGAATAAAATAGCTAAGGAGGAAAACAGATAGATAGCCTAGTTAAATATCCCTGAATTTTTGTAGGCTACAGGCATATTGACACAATTTGAGAATATTTTATAATGCATGGGCCACCCGTTTTTGCGCAAAGCCAAAATCAAATGTTTTAGTTTTTGCCTGATGTAAGGCCGAATGCAGGCTATGTGCCGCGGAAGCGATGAGCGAGGTGGGTGCGGGCGAAACAGAGGAGTATTTAGTTTAAAGGCATATTTTCTACTTAATAATGGATCATGTTGCTAACCCAATTAAAATTGCCAAGTTAAGTATAAAAAGTCGTAACGGTCTGAAAAAGATAAACGTAACTGGTGTAAGGCTAATTTTTTTAATGAAGCACGTCAAAGTTGGTGCACGAGCCGTCTAATGCATGCGTAAAGGTAGTACAAGATTGGTCGCAACGTGTAATGACAAATTGGCCGATGTGAACCCCGATGGCAATCAGATTATGTAAAACTTTCCGTATTTTGAGAAAAATACTAAAAAAAACACGATTTTGCCCCAAAAATTTTCAGACGATAAACAAAACAATTGAATTTTCATGATTTCTTATGTTATTGTTAGAAAAACAAGGACAACTTTGTCTAGGGACGTTTGTCTTTTTTAAAAATAGAGTTACTTTTCGAAATATAGGGGAAAAATGTCAACAAAGTGTGATTTTTACTTGCTGTTTCCAAAAATTTGAGTATATATGGAGATATCTTTAGTTAGAAATCAATAAATGAAAAAATTGAGAAAACCGTCCCTGAGAAGACCGATTGCAGCGTAGGAAAGTTAAACCTTCCTTTTTTACTTCGTATTTTTGGAGGTATCTTGTCTGAAAAATTTGACAAATTTGCGAAAATTGAACATGAGAAAATCTGTTTTTAGTAAAAAAGTGACTTTTCACGCCCATTTCAATCTGTTCTTTCTCAATTAAACTTTATATTCTTGCACTTCAAAATTGAGTATGTTTGCAAGTGATGAAAATACATCTTTAGCACTATGAATCAAAACATATTTTTGTCCCTAACTCCAGAAATTAGAAGAAATTGAAATTCATATGGTCTAAATAGGCTTTGTTTACATTTCCAAATATATTTTCGTTTTTGCAAGATGCGCTCGACGCAAAAGTACATAAAACACGCGCACGCTTCATTACGCAGCAAAAATTCACCTCGAGACGCGATGGTGCGCCTTGCGGCGTGAAGTGTGCTTAAATTCCCGCCGTTTAGACCAACCGGTTTTTTTGACTTTAAATGGTCAAATAGCTGAATTAAATCGGCACAAATACAGGTCAGGATTGTCTGCAGTGATAATCTTTGTTGGTAACTATAGAACACAGTTTGATGTTAAAATGGTGTAAAAATCCAGAATTCGTGTAAACACAAAAGCACCAGGGTTGACAAACACTGCCCTTAAAGTAGATCTGTAATTACTTTTTAAAGCCGCCTAGCGCGACAATGTGCAACTGTGTTTCCACGGGCAAGTTTTTTTTAACCCTCTTATAAGGTGTGGGTAAGTTTGGTTTTTGTTTTGGTTTTGTTTTGGTTTTTTTTTACTAGAAAGTGGTGAGAAAGTTTTTTTGGCTCGTATGTGGGTGAATTAAAAAAATCCCTAATCGCCCGTGAAATGTGTTTTCTAGATGGGCCTCTCGTGTAAATGTTGATGGGAAGTTCATATATCAAGCGACGGCGAGGGTGGTGGTAACGGTGTCCCCCCCCCCCTCCCGCCGAACGCGAAACCCTTGCATGTTCGCTGTCCACAACCATTTTCTCATGCAAATTTGATCGAAACACTTTGAATTTGTAAGTTTCACGTTATAACTTGGTGTGATCAAGTAAGATAGAGTTGAGATTTTTTTTTTTTTTTTTGGGATTAACGTTGAGATTTTCTATCCAGCGCACGAGTGTGAGTCGGAGCGCTAAACCTTGGCAATGTTCGCTTTCCACAATACATTTTCTCTGAATTTGAAATATGCAAGTTTCCTCCAAAGAGTTCCATATGTACCCGTTCAAATCCTACAGGAAATAAACCAGATACACTAAAATCGGGTTTATAACGCCTTATAGGTACAGCGCCAGGATTTTGGGCTTATCATGTTACATTGTAGTGATTTCATATAGATAAGACCCCAATATATTTCTTACTTGTATTTGGATACAGAAATGCCTTGAACGTGAAGGTGATTGATTTGATTAATTTCATAAATCATGGGCTGTAAAACACAGTCAATTCGATTTCACAGTTTGATAACCAAAGAAAATGATTCGCAGATTAGCCATTCCACATGGGGATATTTTTTGTAGATAAGTACATTAGTGCAGAAATCAGAATTTCATATTTTTTCTGGACGCCCTGTTATTGTGAAAAATCTCTTGTTGCACCTTTACCGCGCGCAGCGCCAAAAAGTTGGAATTTTATGGGTTACAAAATTATTTTCCGAATAAAGTATAACAGTAGGCTTAACTGTCATTGTCGCATTGATTTTTTTCGGCGAGTTTGGGGAGGGACGACCGCTCCCTTGGATCCACATGATATTACTCATTTTGATTACTCATACTATTTAGACAATCGAAACTTTCAATTCCACCGTTCGCACGATCTCCCTTCCTCTCTTAGGCTCTTTATCTCTTTATCTCTGACCCTCTCTTCTCCCCGTTCGCTTGTCTCTCCTCTCTTTTTTCTGCTGGTATCTTTTTTATTTCTCCTCTCTTTCGCTTTTGCTTTTGTTCCGTCTCAAAAGTGTGTGCGGCGATCCGCGCACCTGGCGCATAGCTTCGCCGGCACTGTCATGTTATTGTGAGGACTGTCGGGGGGAATGTTAATGCCTGAAAATACACTAGTGTGGCATTTCACATACCATGAATGAATGTATTTAGTGGCAGGTGAGTGATATATGACTGGAGTGTTCTCCAAGATATAATCTGGTGTGGCACGGGCATAATTGAATCTTTAATTTTCCCTTTCCGACTTAATTGAATAGGTCCAAAACTCCCTGGGGACGACGATATCAACGCGAATACGACTATAATAAATGTGTACTGTTAAAAAACCTCGTACTTGCAAAGTTGTGTAAGTCAATCCGATCGTTTCAATCATTAAGTTAATCAGAGCAATCGATAATGTAACATTCCATCCAAGATGGGTATTCAATCACAGATTTGGTTTGAGGAGTCGCACCCCATTACCCCTAACAATAGAAGCAATGAAAAATGGGCTAAAGAAATCAAATGAGGACTCAGAAAAAAAAAGATAAGAGAAATAAAGGAGACCACTGTTTTAACCACAGGAATGACACATTTGATGAAATGTGAAGTAAACACGCCTTAAACTACCACCAGACCAATTCTAAGTTTAACAACGTTTAGACATGTTTGATGTCAGCTAAATTTAACAGCATTTAAAGTTAACCATAACTTTGAGAATTGCATTATTTTAGCAGGCGGTAGATTTCGTCCCCAGTATAGCTGTTTATCCTGCCCTTCAAGCATCCTCATATCTCCCATTTTGAATGAATATGGTACAAATCATGAAAAGTAGTTGGAACAATATTAACCGCAGGTAGAGTTTTGCTAGACCTTTACCCACCAACTGTGCAAAAATCTAAAATTTTGATTGGGTGTGCTCTTAAAAAATATGCTATTATTGTTTTAAGTCAAGGCTGACTCGAGATTTTGAAAATATATTTTTTGTGTAATAATAAAAAGAGTCAACTAATAAAGATCGTAACCTAAAATGCACCTGCAAGTTTGAGATGAATCTGATCTTTCGTTTTGAGCAGTAACATATGTACAGTATTACGTGCCATAGGATACCGTAAACATAGTTGTGATTTTTTATATAGAACTTTTATTTGACCTTAGCTATTTCACACCTTGATTAGGACGGAGAAGCATTATGTACATCAAAAAAACACAATTCTTGAAAATTGAGGCCCCTCATTGGAATTCTCTGAGTCACCTTAATGGCCTATGGCTCTGTAAGTGGCCAAGTAAATGGAGAGTAGATATCTATGGTGTGGACAGTACTGGAGTAGACTTGCATCCACACTACTATGCCTCTGGATTGAGAAGCACAGAGGCTCTTGTGGGGTCACATGACCGATCAAGGAGCATTTTTTTAAAATCACATTGCATTTTAGGAGTGGTGCAAAACCTCCCTGGATGTCTCTCACTTAAGGTAATAGTAACCCCTTAAGGTTTAATCAACCATCAATTACCTCTCCAAACGATTTGTAATTGTAATATCTTTGTTAAGTCCTCCCAACACTCTCAAACTTGAATTTTGAAAACCCAATGTCAAAAGGACATTGTGCAAACCCACTTCCGGCATATCGTCAACCATACTATTGCCAATAGACATCACCATCATCTATGTACATTATTAATACGATAACTGGTCCCATATTACTGTATATTAGTACGGTAGGTTACTAGAATCATGTATGAATATAATAAACCAATCTGTGGCTAGGTCAATATTGTGGCTTGGTCAAATATGTTAGATGGCATCAACATTATGTATGATTCCAGCTAGTGGATCTTCTTTCTTGTGTGTATGAGGCAGCAGATAAATATGTGGTTAGACGTGAGCAAGCTCGCTGTTGATTGGTTGGGGTTGGTGAAGTCTCTGTCCACCGGTAGGAAGGTAGGGCACTCATTGGAATGTGATACGCAGTCGTGATGGAGAACCACATTGGCAGGCTGGAGATGGGGGGGTTGGATCGCAGCCCCACATTGGCAGGCATATTGCTGTTGAAGCGACGACTCCTGTGCGATCGGTTTACGGGACCAGTCCTTGGTAGTTCTGTCAACATAGGTGTGATAGTGAGTTGGTCTGGGCTTGAAGTATCAGCAGGCAGTATTCCAGGTCCTTGTCCAAGACCATTTGACCATGGGGACGACACTGAGAGTTTAGCAGCGCTGGCTCGACCAGGTAAAGGGCAACAGTCTCTAGTCTGCCGAGCTGGTGTGATTCTTTGACAGTCAGGTTATGCAGCCAGGTGCTGTGTGCAAACAGAGCCTATTTACTTAGTTTGTGCAATGTGGTGTTCTTCCGAAGCACTGCAGGTGCAATGCCTCCTAAAATCTGAAGCAACTGACCTCATTTCATAAGATGTTAGAGTTACGATCGTGCAATAGTTACTTTGAACAAAGGTGTTAATTTCTGAGAGCAGTGGCACCAAAAATGTCAAAAACATTTGAATTTGCAAGCGTGAGTTAAGAGTGAAGGATGAGTCTGCTGAACTCTCATTAAAACTCTCCAAAATACCAAATGACAACAAGGGAAGAAAACAGCAGTGTATCTCCATTCAATATTGTGTTGCAGTAAGTTGCGATTTTAACCTATAGCTTGGCTTTCGGATTATCACTCATAGGGTATGTAGGATATTATAAGTCATCTGGAAGTCAAATTCCCCATAAATAGTTGTTTAGCCATGACACTTTGTGGGTTTGGAAACCATTTGATGCCAGGCAACTTGTAGAGGTTCATTTGAAGGTCGTTGGTAAATCTCGGGCCATTCCAAGTCAAATCACTAGAAATGGTGTAGGGTTGATGAAATCATTGCATGGCAAGAAAAACACTCAACCGGCCTTCAGAGCACAAAACAGAGCTGCGCGTCCTTATTTTCATGAAACCCAACGCACTCCTCACTTCACCGCTCTCCAGTCGCTCATGGCTGCCTTTTGGCACACGTATTCATTTTTCAGACTCTTCTTCAAACACAAAGCCTCCCTCGCTCAGTTCCCAAGTTTATCTTCATCTTACTTTCATATCCACAAGACCCCTTATGCCCTTCGATCTGATGTTGCTGTCACCCTTTATAGTCCCTCGGGCTAAGAGAATTGTCTGGCGACCCAAAGCGCCTTTTCCCATACGTAGCGCCCCGTCTCTGGAATGATCTTCCCAGTGGTTATCAGGAATCAGCGTACATCACCACTTTAGAAGCCCTTCTTAATGTCACACCTTTTTCCTAGTATATAATTTTTTCTTTTTTTTTTTTTTTCTGCGCTTTGTCTACGTTTGTAAAAGAGCGCGTTATAATATCCCATGTTATTACTTTATTTGTTATTTAGTTTATTCAACTATTTATGCCCAAAATTTGGAAGGTCATTTTAATGTCACATGGTCAACTAGATCATCCAAGATCAAAACCTGTAAATGAGATATGGCCCATGAAAGTTTATGGGGTTTAATGAAATATTTGATGCAAAAATGGTTGGAGTCATGTCAGGGTCATCAGGGGCAACAATTTCATTTTTGGTGGGTTTTTTTTGGAAGCATTTGATGCCAAAAAATGTTGAGGTCCTTGAAGGTCATCAGGGCCCATCTGAGTCATTCAGGTAAAATTATAGGAAATTGTTGTTGGGTAATGATCCTTGGTCACCAGGGGGCCACTGGGGTCATTCAAGGCAAACCTCATCCATCTAGTCCATACACGGTTAAAGGTCAGTTAGGGTCAGTTCAATCCATGATCATCCAATATATGAGACATTTAAGAACGTTGTCTTCTGAAAGTAATCTGACAAAAAACTAGGTATTTTAATTATTTCCTTGAGTTTACACACAATATCCTATTTACTGGTGCGCCACTCATACCTTCTTACTATACTTCAAAATAACCAAATTTAAGGTATACATTGAAATCGGCATTTCGGCTAGTAGCATAATTCAAACAAAAAATGACATTTTGGACCTTCAGTGGCCATTGTCATATTTATTTACCTTGCAAAAATACTGTCGTGCACAAATAGGTCCAGCTGTTCTTAATTACCACCATATCTCATAGGATCATCCTTGTTTGACAATGATGTGATATTCACTGAACAGCGATGTTTTGATTCGGAGAAAAGGGGTATATAAATGTTTAATATGGGTATGCAGCCCACAAACAGGATTTATGTTGCAGAGGTATGATTTCCCAAGGATGACTTTTTTTTTGAGGGAAAAAGGTTTGATGGAGACAAGTGTATTTCTCACATTTCGAATTATGTTTTTTTTTTAATTATTTTTATTCAAGAAGGCAGACCCTTTTGTGTATTTTTTTCTTCCAATTTGGGTCCTTTTGCTGGGTCCTTTTTTTGAAGTTTTTCAGTGGTCCCTTCTGGTGAATTTAAGGGTTGCCTATTTATGTTCTGTGGCCAATGTAAAGAGCCTATAAATTAGAACACCACCTTTTAATAATTCCAATAATTAAACAATTAACTACGACCATGGGTGTACCAAAATATACAAGAAGTAAGAGTCATAAGACTTCTGTGTATTTTTATTTCCATTGTGTCCCTGAAGAGTAGTGAATTGATCATAAAAACTTTACTCGGCCAGACATCTAAGTCGGTTTGCGATATTACTTAAACCGAATGACAATTTGATCATTGCTTCCATTTTTACTGAGTTAATTTAACAGGACAAAAGCTTTTTATTAATATCCTTTCGTATTCATGAGAATTGAAGATCATTTTCAACACTTCATACAGCTAATCTCACCAAGAAAGATTCGTAGCTTCCCACCCTGCATTGCTTCAAATGGAGGTTTTGTACAGCGTACTGATGTGAAACCAGTTAGTGATGAACCTGGCAAATACAGTACTGAGACTGATCACAAACTTGCATTTTAAGAGTGTTTCATCTCAAAGATTCACATGACCACCTGATAAAAATCTTCAAATGGAGCAATGCATGTGGGAAGCTGCTGATATCTTCTCTCTTATCATCACCTATTAGGCATGAAATTCAGGTGTTGCAGTTCATATTTCTGGAAATTTTTAGAGTGTCTTGGGGCCCATTTTGGTCATTTTCATGTTATTATTAGGCTTTTCAGGTTGTTTGATTCAAAAGTGGATTATCATGCCTTGCCAAAGGGGTTTGAATGAAACTTGTTTGATAATGACCCTCTTAGAGGTATGCCCATGCAGGTGAGGTTATACATGACATTGACCTAATTCAAGGTCAAAAGGTCATGTACCAATTGAAATCTTGTATATAATATGTCAGAATTGCCACTTGTTAGGACATGAAACTCGAGTAGATATCCTCCTTCAGGTCTATACTTCTTCAGTCTCAAGTTTCAGCGGCTCAGAAGACTTTACCAAGTGCTTTTTTCACTACAAATTCTTTTTTCCATGCCACTGGGGGAACTCGCATGCGAGTTAGTAACATGTAATATAGTCTCACAACAAACATTCTTTGAGATTATCAAGGCCGCGCTCTTAGCTCTAGTGGGAGTAAATTTCTAACGGATAGTTATGAATGATTCAAGAAATAGTTCCCGATTGCTATGCGCCACCTTCTTTTTAACAGGATTTTCAAGATTTCTTACTCATCTTGAGAATGTCTTGAAACCAGCCAGAACTTAATACTAGCAACGTCAGCATTTAGACAGTATGATTGATGAGAACAGGAATTGGGTGTGAACGTCCCCAGCGGGAATCATAAACAACATTGGCCGCGTAATATGAGTCTAACTATGCATCAGCCTGGTTCAGGACACTAGGCTTGCGTTTAAAATTTTGATGTATTTTTCGAGGAAGTTCCTGAGCGGATCTCCCAGGAAAAAGATCAAAACTTGGCATACTTAAATTGAATCCACCAATAGGACCATAACAGCAAGAAGTATGTCTACCATCCGAAAGCTCCGAGGGGATCCAACAGAAACCTCCAGAGCAGCCAAATGTCACACCCAACCAAGTTGCCCACCAACTGCTTTGAAATGGCAAGTGCAGCAAAGAAGCCACACAGAAGATCAAAATAGCAGTAAGACATCTAAGAGGGAAAAATAGTATTCATATGCTCTAAAAGTTATTTAAAGTAATGCTGATATCCCAACACATGAGAGCACCTTGCGCCTAAATTACCCAACTTCTATAATAGATACCTACTGCTATTCCAATCTTTTGGATCAGTTATAAAAGAGGGATTTCAGGGGTTCCTAATGCTGATAACATTGCTTCATTTGATTTTCCTATTAGTCCTCTTGGACAAATGTTTGTAACTTATATTGACCTAACTTTATTCAATATAAGAAGGGTCCAAATGATGATGATCTTGTTTTCAAGCTAAATTGGATGATCTAGGCATAAATATCATCAACATCGAGCTATTTATAAGGTGGGTTCTAAGGTTTTGTGAAAAGGTGCTGCAGCTGTTTAAGTTGGCGTGATCAATGCCAGATTGGTTACTGATAATGATTCTATTAACTGCTGAATCGAAGGACAATTAAGTTTGCACTTAGAATTAGCTGAAATTTCAAATGAGGAGTCATTTCATTATATTTATGATTCACTTCTAGTCTTATGGCTTGTAAGGCAGAGAGTGTCGTCATCCTTATATTGCTGAGTTGTGGAAGTATTCTTCAATTGTCTCAATGAATAAATGTGTGTTTTAGCTTGGTCCGAGGTCACATTGGTAGTCAAGGCAATGAAAAGGTTGATGTATAGGCGAAAAAAGCCCTTAATATGAATATAACAAATACTGAGATCCCTTTACAGATTTTAAGGCTCAGTTAATAGCTATTCAGAAACAGGTGGCAAATGCTGTGGGATATTCATTCTAATAAAAAAATGCATGCTTTTCAACCAATGTGAGAGCTGTTGTTAGTTCAGGTTTGATTGGACAAAGGGACGAGATTGTTTTAGCGCGATGTAAAATTGGTCATAATTATATGACCCATAGTTATGTGCTTAGAGGTGAGCCAGTCCCTTGCGTGTATTCCTTGTGATGTGCTTTTCCGTGAAACATGTATACTGAGTGCGTTTGATTATGCGCTTATCGTTAGAAATATTACAGTGTCCCAGATTTGAAAAGATTTCAGTATAGGCCTTCCTCACGGTGATTAAGTTCTGAAGGAGGCTGATTTATTACAGATTTTTATTTGTTTTTTAAAATTTATGTAAATTAAAATTAATCATAGAGTTTTTTTTTACTTTTTTTATATGTTTTTAAATAAAGTAATGACACGATATAACACAATTGTGTTGAGTTGTCGTTAAATTTTAATACTCACTCACTCATAAGGAGTTGTGGCGACCACATGGACAATTGG